>RJWJ010005141.1:21917-70567 GCA_004363605.1 Indri indri | reverse complement strand
GCCAAATAGAATCTGCTTATAAAAACTTGCTTCTCGAAAATGAGTTTCGGTGGTTGAATTGCGGGTCCTACAGAGATGGCTGATCAGCAGAGGACGCCAGTCCTTTTACACACTATGCGCTGGTTTTCTGGGAACCCAGATGAGTGCTTTCCCAGTGTTGACTGAACTTGTGGCATTTTCTTCTGTGCCTGAGAACCTGCGACCAGTCTTTGATGCCAGTTGGCCCACTGTGAGTTGAGCAGCCTGTTTATAATCGGAGACTTTGGTCAGCTGATTTTGAAATCTCCTCTTCAGGACTGTGAAAATCACAAGCCTTTCACTGCACTGCCTTGCATTCAGAAGTTTGGTGGGTTAGAATGGGCTGAAGGAAACTCCAAAACTTGTGTTATATGTACATGAAGAGATTTGTAAACTTCTCTATCAGAGGAAAATTCCACACCGTGTAAAATCCTCTGCTCCTGGAAAGTTCCATGCTCTCTTTTAAAAAGGTTTAGCTTGTTAGGCAAAATTGTCTTCCTGGCATTCAGTGGGCGGGACCCATTTATGATGTGTATACATAATAAAATGGAAGAAAGGCAGTTACGATTCAGGTTGTTTCCTCACAACCCCCAGTGCCTCACACCACTAGAGTTTTCATGGACATTTTATGATGAATGTTCTTGTCTACGTTTGCACAACAGTGATGAAAAGTCACTATTATCTAAAATATTAAAATACTGGAATGAATGATGTTTTTCAGGATTCCTGCCTCACTTCTCCACTTTGCTTTATTTGTAAGGAAATAATTTATGTGTTTTGCTTTTCTGGAGGAGAATATGTGCATCCTTTATAAATAATTTGAGTTGAGGTTTCTGGTATTTCATGTATAATGCAATATCTATGTCCAAAGATATAATTTGCTGAGGGGAAAAAGTATAAAACAAATCCCTTCCTTTTGTTGAGAAATAACTCTGCGTCCTTTTTCTCATGTACTTTCCAAAGGAATGTATGCTTAGCCAGCCCACTTCATTACCTTCAGTCAAATAAGTTGTATTGCTATTTATCATAAAGCACACTTACACTTTGGCCAGGTTGCTGTCTTCCTACAGAAAATACATGTGACTGCCAGCAACAAAATCAGTTATTCCCAATTAATACAGCACCTGTCCAAGCTATATCTAAACACACAAAGTGAAATCTGAGAAGTGAAAAAATAACATATGTAACTAAGACCTTAAATACTTTTGTGAATAATCTAAACAAATGAGAAATTAGTAAAACACTGACTAGAAAAGTGGTGGAGTCAGGATAGCAAATTGATTGGTATCAAATATACCTGTTTTCAAATCCTGGCACTGCAATGAAATACTCATTGTTTGACCTCAAACATCAACCTTATTATTTAGTGTCTCTGTGGCTCAGCTTCCTCACTTGTCAAATGGGCACAATAACATCCCCTGTTTATTTATGGTGGTTAAGAAAATTAAATGAGTTAATACCCAAAAAATACCTAGCACATTGCCTAAATATTTCAGAAATTTGACAAATCTCCATTTTACTAATTTATCACTATTTTACCCATATCTGCTCCATGTTTCAGAACATCTTCTGTGTGTCTACATTCATTTATTAATACCTCAGGCACATTGCTTGGCATTAGGGATTGCAAAGGTAAAAGGTGGACAGAAATCCTCATGGAGTCCACAGTCTAGGTGGAGAGATCGGAAAGGGAAACTAATTACAATACAGTGTGTTAACGTGGTGTGATATAGGTAATCACAGAATGTCATGGGCCCATGTGTCATAATCACTGGAGCTTACTGAGAGGAAGAAGGGCTATCTGGTCAGTAAAAATTTAAAAGGAGGTGGTGGCTCTTTCACAGCATCTTAAAAACTAAGTAAGACTTGGCCAGCTGGAGAAAAAAGAAAAAGCACACGTTTTATCAGAGGAAACAAGATGTGCAAGGCGAAAGGGTGAATAAGTAGGTGAGAAATCTTGCTATATTCAGGGGACTGAAGTAGTTCAATGTCACTGGAGAAAAAGTTCTGATGTGGAAAATTTCAGGGCTTGAAGTAAGAGAGTAAAATCCTGATCAGCTTTCAGATGCTGAAGGCGCGGAAAGGCAAAGGATGCCATTTGTTGTTTTAAAGAGAGGACTGTTACATGAATATATTTGCATTTTAAAAATATAACCCTGGCAGCATGGTGGTGGAAATTACTTCACCTTTGGTCAGGATGCATACATTTTCCATCATTGTTTTGCCTCTTTGATTTTTGGAAGGACCTCACGGGAACAGGAAATACTTTTTGTATTATCCGTTTATTCATTCACCAGACATGTCTTGAGGAATTACCATGCTATATTTTGCGCATTGGGCTAGATTCTGAAGATGAAAATCTTTGCTTTTTAGGAGTTCACCATCTAATGGGAGAGAGAGACATGTAACCAACAGTGACAAAAACAATGACAAAATATCACTACAGGGGGATTCTCAGTAAGGAACCCTAGAATGATTGGAGACGTGGGAGGGGAAGGGCAGACAGGTTCAGAGAAGGGTTAGTCTTGGGGTCCATTAATGTTTCTTGTAATTGGTGTTCAAAGTGGGATGCTATGAAGAGAATGTTCTCCCCACCTGCAATTAAGTTCAGGGAGCGTTGTTTCTGATGTTCAGCAAGAATGGGGCTCATTTATTCTACGAAAGCTTCGGTAAGATTTGTGTCTACGCTAGAAAAGTGAAATGGAGAATTAACCAACTTTACTTAAGTGTCTGAATTGCTGGTTTATTCCATCTTTGATTTACTCAAAAACATTCATTGAACAATGTGTGCCAGGTGGTGTTAGATTTGGAGTTACAAAGGCAAATGAGCCTGACTTCTGTACTTTCCCTTGTGTGCAGAGACATAGTGTGAGATTGTTTGAAAGGTATTCATTCCTTTGATTGATAGAGCTGTGCTCCTTAAAATCAAATGTCTTCAAAACATAGGAACAGCATGACAATTATAATGTATTATATAAAAGTAAGGAAGGATTCAGTGCCATTTAAGATGAATAAAATGCTATTTCCTAAGGCATTTCTAACACTGTGTCTTTCAAGTCTATGCTGTCAGACTTCGCTGACAAAGACTCAAAGAACGCGTACAAACTGAAGCTCTAAATAGACAGCTATCTCTCTTAGTTCCCCGTAAGTGCAATTTGGAAGTTAATAGTTAGACTGCCCCAATGCATTTTATCTACCTTCATGTTTCTATGGCCTGCGAAGCCAAAGGGCTTAAAGATCATGGACAACAGACTCAATTAAATTTACTATTTTCCATTTTATTGCAAGTCACAAAAACAAATTCTGCAGACTTGTCTGGAGGCACTTGACTACAAGCTCAAATAAATTTTTTTAAAAGAAACCTTTTATTTCAAATATATATTTTCTAGTTTCTTATCAAAGGCAGTATCTCCCCCATCCTTGATGCTGCGTGTACCGAACAAGTTTGTCCACTTTCAGCATCCTAGCATGCTAAAAGGAGCATTTCTTTCCCTTTGCAACCGAATTTTCTTTTGTGTATTATTTTATGTGTAAGAGGATGTTTTCAAACCGTGTTATTGTTTTCTTTGTTCTATGTATTTATTTTTGCTGCAGATCCTATGATATTGGTTTCAGAAGATTAGAATGAGTAGGTAAATGAGCCAAGGAGTCTTGTGCCCAGCCCAAGGAGACCACAGTAAATGTTTGCAAACCACTCTTCCAGAGCAGGGCCTCTCACACTGCAATGTGCTTATGAAGTGCCTCTGGATGTTGTTAACACGCACATTTTGATTCATATTTGGGGATGGGGACTGAGATTTTTTGGTCTCTAATAAGTTCCCAGCACTGGTGCTGCTGGTCCTTGGACAACACTTTGACTAGCAGGACTCTGGAGGGTCTGCTCCTTGCCAGGTTCAGAAAATATGTGTAATATATAGTGCTTCAGTAGGATACATGGTGGCCAGGGACCCCAGATCTGCATATGATATGCTAAGTGATTTTAGGCAGGTTACTTAACTACCTCACTTCTTTTCATTTATAAAATTAGGATAATAAAAATACTTTCTTCATTGGTATTATTATTTTCAACCACCCTGTTTCAAGTTCCTATCCAACTCCACTATCTTTGGCAAGGAATATAATTGCAAAAAAAAAAAAAATTAATAAATAAAAAAATGCAAAGGAAATTCTGCTGAATTTAGGGTGACCAATGGTCCTAATTTTCCTGGGATTTTCTGGTTTTAGCTCTGGAAATCCCATTTCTTAGAAACCCCACAGTCCTGGGCAATTTAGGATGTTTGGTCAATCTAGCTGAATTCCCAGTTGGTCTTGAAAAATGACTCTCACAGTCTATTCACTATGATAATGGGAGCGATTTATTTAGGTAGTACTTTGTTGGAGGTGGTTTTTGTTGTTAACTGTTATTCTGTGTTTGTTTGTTTGCTTTTTTGCAGTGTTCAAAAGCTGAATGAGTTTCTCTTGAGTGATGAGATTGGTGACGACAGTTGGAGAACTGGTGAAGGTTCTCTTCCTTTTGAGTCCTGCAAGAAACACACTGGAGTTGTAAGTGTTTTTTCTTGTTGTGGAGGCTGTGAGTAGTGGACAGTCTCAGCAGAATGGGTGGATAATAGGGGTGCAAGTAGAAGAAATTATAAACTTAATTTTTTCACCTATGTGAAGAAAAATTGTTACCTGCTTCTGTCCAGCCTCACAAGTCTAAAATCAATAAATAAATGTATAAGCCTTGTCTTTGTAAGTCATGAAAGAATTATTCTAAGAGGGACAACACATGCTCAATTCGAAAGGAAATTGAGAGGTTGTTTACCCCAAGCTTTGTGTAAAAACAATACAAAATAAGCTTACTACTCCTGTACCATATTCTTAAAACACCTTTTAACTATATTACATTTTTTAGTTGAAAACATGCTTTCTGTTGCATCACGTCTTTTGATCCATTTAATATATTACATTACACTACTCGTTTTTATTTTCCAGCTGAATACATTGAGTTTGCATGTTGTATGGTTTGAATAGAGTCATAAGATTAGTAAGTGGCAGAGTGAGAATTAAAACGCGAGTCTTGTAATTTACAGAACAGTTCATTCTTCCATGATACATACTTCGTATCTACATAAAGTCGGGAAACATAGTATTATTTTGTCATGTATATGTAATAAATAAACCATTTATTATGTATTTGTCTGTGTTTTTAGACTGACTTACTACCCTGTACTTTGTGGCAAGACTTAGGGATGTAGCTATGAACAAGGCACACAAGAGTCTTCCTGTCACAGTTTGCTTTCTTGAGGCAGGAGGCAGATTATAAACAAATTAAAACAATAAGATAGTTTCACCGTGTGAAGAAAATAAAAGAGGGTATCAGAGAGTGAATGGAGTACTTGAAGCAAGGTGGTCATTTCCAAGAAGGCCCTCTGAAGAGCCAGCGTTGAGCTGAGACCTGAATGAAGAGCAGGTACCTTTCCTGCAAAGATATGGGAAGAGAGAATTCCCAGCAAGAGAACTAGCAGATGCAAAGACCTTGTACTAGGAATTACATTGGTGTATTCAAGGAACACAAGAGCATTATGGCTGGAGCCTGGTGGAGAGGGGAAAGTTGAGAGAGGGTAAGAACAATGATCAAGGTTCTTGTAGACCATGGAAAAAGTTTGGATTTTATCTATATGCAATAGGAAATCATTGGAAGGTTTTAAAGTAGGAACTAATATAATTTCATTTATAGTTTTAAAAGCTCACTTTGGGTGCTGTGTAGAGAGAAGTTAATGGGGACAAAGTGAACAGGTAGATCAGTAAAGAGGTTGTTAAAATCACATAGGCAAGAGATGGTGATGGTTAGAATTAGAGTTCTTATTGCAGTTGCAGTGGACATTGTGAGAAAGCGATCAAATTCAGTGTACATTTTTCAGGTTGAACTGATAAAAAACTTGCTGGTAGATTGGATTAGGAGATGAAGAAACAAAAGAACTCAAGGAGGAATTCTACATTATTGGCTTGAGCAATTGGTAGACCATGTAGCCATTAACTGAAATAGGGAGGTGGAGAAATGAGCAGATGGGTGTTGAAGTGAAATCAAGAGGTATATTTTGCACATGCTAATTTTGAGATTCTTCTTAATCGAGGAAGAGACATCAGCATTGGAGATGTAAATGTAAGAGTCATTAGCCATTAGATAACATTTAAATCAATGGGACTGAATGATACCACTTTCTTGAAGGGTGTGTCTGAAAAATTCTAAGAAATTCTTTCAAATTAATATATATATATCTCATAACAGTAAAGTAGAAAGGTGTTATTCCAAAGTGAATCATGTTATAATTTAAAATTATTCATGTTACTATTAGTTAAAAATATGAATATGTTTATCATTTATGTGACCCAGCAAAAATGTATGTGCAGTCTTCTTACTAGAATTGATTAAAACATGGAAAGCTTTAACCAGGGAGTCAATCTATATTAATTTTTTATATCATGTTTAAAACCGCTAACAATAGTTAAGACAAGCATTTGGCTTTATTTAGACTTACTGTTTTCTTCTGCTTTTCTGGAATTACTCTTCTACTTTCTAAGTTGTTTTATAGGGCAGGTATGATTTTGTCAGAGAAGGAAGTACCATGCATGCTTATATACACTGGAGTAATGATGCCTCAAAATGCTCACTTGGTGTTGTGTGGACATGGATACGAAGACAGAAGTACGTTAGAGAGTGTCAATACTTTGAGGCAGCAGGAAAGGGAAATATTTGATTAGAACCAGCCTCATCACATAATTTGGATGATCCCAGACTACGAAAGAACTCATCCGATCATCTTTCGCAGACGTGGAGATGAACACAATGAGGTGATCTCAGGAAAAGGGATATAGGAGGTCAAGTTCATGGAGTTGGGGAAATGTAACTAATTTTTGTTTGTTTGAGATGAGGGATAGAAGAAAAACTGAACTGAGAGAAGGTTTTTGGAAAGAAAAAAGAATCCCCTTCAAATGCATCCAATATCTTCAGGGTTATTGAAACCAGGCTGGACTTCTGATGTCTTTCAGGGTCGTTCATCACTGCTGATGGGCCAAACCACAAATGACAAATGTTTTTAAATGGAGTGAAAAAAGCTGTGTGTTTGAAAACAGCACTAATGGAAACTCCTTCTTGAGAGCGTTTAAGATACTATGTATTCTGTAAAAGCTTGGAGTTAAGTGGTTTTGGCTGTAGAATCTCCATGGAGAATTAGTGGCATTCTAGAGCCAACGACTCTTCAAATTACATCTGCGGAGCTCCGACTCAAATCTCTGTCAACACGTCTCTTCTTCCCACCCTCTTCTTAGTTTTGTGAAGGCTGTGAAGTCATTCCTTTTAGATCTCTGGGGGCAATACTGCTATAGAATTAAAGACTTTAGAAGACCGAATTTTATATATAGGTATGGACCTGTTTTGTCTGGAAAATATATTTAGCCTAAAGGATAGTGGCTTTCTACAACATCTCATGCAGTGTACTTCCAGGGCTGTCTGTGAGGGCTGTGGGAAGAAAAAACAAAACTAAAATAAAATTTCATGAACACATGCTCCCTCTCTCTCTCTAAGTCAAAATGTATGTAGTGTTTTCTGTGACAGACCATTGCTGTACTTAACTTTCAATCTTCTCAATGGCTTTTTAATGTGTGTATTTATTTAAATGTAGCCTAGCAATGTACTATTTGATAGTTTGATGTGCTGTTGATACACCAGTTGATGGAAATTGGAAGAGCAATATCTTGTTTGGATTAAATTACTGATTGTTCAAGGACATTCCTAAAGCCCATAGTAGAACCCAGTGGATTTTTCAAAAAGCTAAACCTGCAATTCTAGGCCAAAAAAAAAAAAAAGTTTCACAATTCTAAAATTCTTTGTTTTTTAGGTAACTTAGCAGTTTTAAAGTATATGGCTATTTAGCCTTCATATTCTCTCTAAAGTATTTAAGTAAGACAGATAATTATTTATGTTGGAATATTTGCTCATGAAGTTTCTGGAAGAAATTTTGAGCTTTTAAATTTTTTCAAATTTGAGGTTTACAGAGCTAAATATTCTACCTTCTCTTTAGCCATTTATTTCTATGTGAAATTAAACTAAAAATGAGAGAATGACAAATTTCTAATTATGACCTAACTAAAGTTCACTTTAAATGTGTGACGACTGTCACACCTCAAATAGCACTATAACATTGGATATGGACTAGATCATTCTATGTAGCTTATGGATCTCCATATGAAACACTGTACATCTTTAGGCAAAAAATTCCAGATCTTCATACTTTTGTTAGTCCACAATAAATTCTTGGGTGATGCGCAGCTCAATCTGATTTATGTGAGTGTATCAGATTCAAAATCCTCATGATTCAGAGGATGATCAATAACGTAGCACTCAATTGTCTATATGCCCAATAGCCTGACAAGTGGATTCTAGTTTGACCTGAGTTAATTTGATCACCTTTTGACACAACACACAATATTTTATTGCCTGGGTATATTCATCCATATCACTGTAGAAAGGTTGCCCAAAACCTAGTTTGTGACTCAAGTACTTGAACTTCCATCCCTTGTAAGTATTGTATCTTCATATTATATTTTCATTTTTCTTATGAGGTGTGTGAGTTAGATTTAAAATTATAGCTTAACAATTTTTTATTATTTGCTTTTTTTTAGGAGAAGCTGTCATAATAATTTAAATGTGAAAGTAATTCACTTTACTTGTTTCTTTTTCTTGGAATTTAAGTGGAAAAGTAGCAATGCGAGTTATTGTTCAGTGAAAACTCAATTTTCTCATAAAGCTTCAACTTGTGTTCTTTTCTATTTGGGATGCCACAGCCGAAAACTATAAACAGGAAGCAGCCTGGAAGATATCACCTGGACAGCTATGAGCAATCAACACGACGTCTACGGCCCGCGGAGACAGAGGATATTGCAATAAAGGTTATTTTATTTCCTGGGTTCTTACGTGAACAGAAGCATTTACATTACTACTCTTTGGTGGAGCTCTGCAAAAGTATTCTAAATCATGTCTTTAAAGTCTCTTTGCCATGGTCATTAATCCTAATAACATTTAACAAAATATTTTGTAATATGAGTTTATAATTCTCAGCTCTTCTTCACCTCCCACCCCTAGTTTTTGCTCCAGCAGTATTAAGTACGTTTTGATAACTAAAGAACGAGCCTTTCTTTTGAATCTGACTTAGAAGATAATGTGGAATGTATTTCCTCTAGTTCTCTTAACGTTTATCAACCAAGTAAATTGATTTATGGAGAACAACAATACTATAAATTCAAATTTTAGAGAAATAAATTACACAATTATTGTTTTGAACCAAGAAAGGCCTGGACCAGTGTTGCATGCATTCACCCAGCTTCCTGATACTGCCTTTGACCTCCTTTCAAACTTGGCCTCTTGTACTGTCCCCAGGCCTGTGTGTTTAAGGTACAACAGACAACCACAGGCACACCAGCTGAGGACTGACAGTTGGGGATAAACCCCAGAGAGTGGTCCGTGTTACCATGGACTGGAACAGATGCCTACAGTGGTCAAGGGCCTCTGGCCATCAGAGCCGCTGGAGTCCTGGAAACCAGCCCTTTTAGAAAACTGGCCGCATTGGTACTCCAGGATATCCAACTCCCCTGCATGGCCCAGGCCAATCAGAGAGAGGCGGAGGCTCAACATGGGGTGAATGGTAAAGCCAAGAGCTACATTTAAATCTTCTCTCTCTCCTTGACACCCGACATAATATCTTCCCACAAACAGGCACTTGGCAGCTGGAGCAAACACGTTATTGGGTGGAATAAGCTAGTGTTAGCCCTACCTCTGTCATTAATTTGATGTGTGACGTTTGGGTAAATTACTATGCCTCTGTGAGCCATGGTTTGCTCATCTTGAGGTGAACATGCCATTTTAGCATGGTTTTGAAGATAAAAGGATATGTCACGTGAATGTTAAAAAGAGATCTAGTGATTCTTAACTTTGGCTGTACGTTAGAATCACCTAGAAAGCCATATATATATATGTATGGCATATATATATGGCTATTTTGTATATATATAAAACACACACACACACACACACACACACACACACTCACACACACACACCCCTGGGCATCATTTTAAAAAATGGTTCTAGTAGCTCCCTAGACGATTATAATGTGTGGGCAGGCTGGGAACTAGAGGCTATGAAAAGATAAGGAATGAGAGATTAGAAAGGGCCCTCTATGCTGTTGCTTCCCGAATATGCCCAGATAATAACTAAAAAAAATGAGACCAATATTTTTAATTGATGTTTTCTGTTCAATATAGTAGCAATCTAAAAATACATCTTTTGTGCCTTATTAAATTTATTTTAATTTTGAAGGTAAACAAAAAGAGGCTACCATAATTTTTTTTCCCCAAAATTGACCCTTCGTATGCCAAAAAAAAAAAAAAAAGCTACTAATCAATGGCCTTGAGTCTGTTGTGCCTCTGAATGGCCACTGTGGTTTCAGGCTCACCTTCGAGCCCAAATTAATTTTTTATTTTGATGAAAACTCTCAAATTGGTAATGATCCATTTATCGTTTTTGAAATATTTTATTATGAAATACAATATACTACAGAAAAGTACATATATTGCTAGCTTCTGCAGAAAATGCCCCCAATATAACATTTGCTGCTTTCTCTCATACCTCTCCCCTGAGATATGTAATTACCACCTTAACTTTTATAGTCCTCATTTCCTTGATTATCCTTGCTATGCATGCCTCGCTAAAAACATATTTTTAGTTTTCTTTTTTCTTTTTGAGTTTAAATGTGTGTGTGTGTGTGTGTGTGTGTGTGTGTGTTCCTTCTTTTGCTCAGCATTACGTATATATGATTCATTCATCTATGTTGGTGTATGTAGTTGTAATTCATTCATTCTTATTGCCAAATAGTGTTCCACTGTATAAATAAATCAGAATTTCTTTGTTCTAATTTTGATGGACTTTGGGGTATTTTTCAGTTTGTGGCTATTGCTGAGTTTTAGGGTATGTGCATCCTTAACTTTCCTAGATAATGGTAAACTGTTTTTCAAAGTGGTTGATCCAATAGACACTTCCACCAGCACCGACTGAGAGTTCCAGTTGCTCTACATCTTCACCAACGCTGCTCATTTTTCTGCCAAATGTTGTGTGCTGCAAGGAGATGCAATTGTATCTTGCTGTGGTTTTTATTTGCATTTTTCTGATTACAAATGAGGTCTATATGTATTTATTTGGGCCGTTGGAGTTTAGGTTTTCTTTTTCGTGAATTGCCTGGTTATTTGCCCTTTGCCTTTTAAAAAATGCTGAGTACGTGCTACTTCTTTGACAGTTATATGGGATACAAAATTCTTCTCCCACTCTGTGGCTTGGCTTTTCACTCTATGTTATCTTTTAGTGAGCAGAGGTTCTTAATTTTACTATCATCTAGTTTATGTAACTTTTCCTTAATAGTTAATGCTTTGGGGTTTTTTTTTTTTTTTTGGTCTTACCTATGAAAACTTTCCCTACCTAGAGATCATGAAGATATTCTATATAGCTTCGAAAAGCTTTGAAGCTACACTTTTCACTTCTGGTTCTTTAATACACTTAGAGTCCATTTTTGTGTTTAGTATGAAGTAGAGATTTGATTTAGTTAAGTAAATCGGAAATGAATGATTGATTAGTAAATTGTCATAAATTAACAGTGGTAAATTTAGTTTAGTCATTTTACTGCATTTAGTAGTAAATCAGTAAGGTCTGGTTTAATTTTTTTAGATCTTTGGTGTGGTGTCAGTTACACATCAAGGACCTATGTATGTGCGGATCTACTGCTGGCCTGCATTTTTCTCTGTTTTGCTTGTCTGTCCAGTATTCCATTGTCATGATTATTATAGATTTCTAATAAACGCTGGTATCTTTTAGAACAAGTCCTTATAGCCAGTTGTTTTTCTTCTTAGCTATTTAATATACTCAGCCCTTTGGGAGAAAGAGGCTTAGGTGCTCTGGGGCTCACATCCTTGAATTTATGTTTTTCCTTATATTTTGACTTAGTATTTCCTAACTCCCTGCTTTAATGAGATTTTTTTACAAACTCTGTTTTGTTCAGCATTTTTACTTATTTTCAACAGGAGGAAATGGACAATGGCCTTTATAAGGTCCTGCCTTTAAATTTTAAAAAAGTTCTTTTCATTGAGGTGAAATTCACATAGCATATAATTAACCATTTTAAAGCAAACTGTTCAGTAGCATTTTTTACATATTGTGCAACCACCGCCTCTACACGGTTCCAAAACGTTTTTGTCACCTTAAAAGGAAACCTGAAACCATTAAGCAGTGCTCTCCATTTCCCACTCCCTTTGCCCCAGCAACAGCCAATCTCTATTCTGTCTCTGTGGATTTGCCTATTCTGGATATTTCACATAAATATAATCATACAATAGGTGATTGTTTGTGTCTATCTGGCTCCTGCCTTTAAATTTTAATTAATTTTTTCCCTGTATCCCTGATCCTCATTCCTATCCACCCCACCCGCTTCCCCACCCCACCACACCACCCACCCCAGCCATTATGGTACCAGTTCTAACATGCTTGCTTAAGCATGCTCATGTCCTTGTCAAATATGTAGTGTTGCCATAAGCATCTGTGTGCTTTCAGTTTACTTCAATGTTTTTATGACAGTTGGCTCCTTTTAACTGTACCCCTGTATCCTGTAGCATGCATCCTGCATTTTACTTATCTGCTAGTGATGGACGCTAAGCTCGCATTCCTCTATCATAAACCTTGTTATGATGATCATCATTGTACCTATCCTTAATGAACCTATGCAAAGATTTATTTATATATTAGCTGATTTTCCAAGGTCAAACAGCTACTTTGTGTTGAAAGTCTTTCGGCACTTTAAAATGAAAATTTATTTTAATTAGAATATTCTTTAATACCACATATATAATCTAATTTCTATATTCTTCTTCTCTAGGTCACAAATGGATACTTTTCATGGGGCAGTGGTTTAGCTACATTATCCAATATAGATATTCGAATTCCAACAGGTAAGAATCATTTGTTATGCATTTTTGCAATGGTTAACTATCACTGCCATTGTTTTCCAAGATAGTTGAACCTAACAAAAAAGAGAAGACTTTTCAAAGGCATAAACATTATTTAAGGTTACTTAGTTGCACCATGTTGCTCATGAATCACTGTGTCGCTGTGGGAATGACTAGGAATTATAAGATCTGCCTTTCGCTACGGAATGTGTACCTTTAGAGAAGTTATTTAATATTTACTGTTCACTTGCTGATTTGCGTCATGCAAATAATGGGGTAGTAGATTTCTCATTTTGTTTAAGAAAGATTTTTAATTTTTTTATTGATACATAGTAATTGTATTACTACATATTTATGAGGTACATGTGAGTATTTATTACATGCTTAGAATGTGTAATGATCAAGTCAGGGTACTGGGGTATCCATCGCCTTGAGTATTTATTATTTCTATGTGTGGGAACATTTCAAGTTCTCTATTCTAGCTACTTTGAAATATACAATACACTGTTGTTAACTATAGTCGCCCTACTCTATCAAATATTAGAACTTATACCTTCTATCTAACTGTCTGTTCGGACCTATCGACATACTTCTCTTCATTCCCCCTCCCACCCACAATTTTCCAGCCTCTGGTATCTCTTATCCTACTCTCTAACTCTATGAGATCGACTTTTTAGCTCCCACGTATGAGTGCGAACATGTGATTTTGTCTTTCTATGCCTGGCTTATTTCATCTAACATAATGACCTGCTGCAAATGACATGATTTCATTGTTTTTAATGGCCAAATAGTATTCCATTGTGTATGTATACCAAATTTTCTTTATCCATTCATATGTTGATGCATACATAGGTTGATTACATATCTTTGCTATTGTGAATAGTGCTGCAGTAAACACGTGAGTGGAGGTATCTCTTTGATATACTGATTTCTCTTCCTTTGGATAAATACCTGGTAGTGTACTAATTTACATTCCCACCAATGGGATATAAGAGTTCCCTTGTCTCTGAATCATTGTCAACATCTGCGATGTTTGTCTTTCTTACTAGGGTAAGATGGTATCTCATTGTGGATTTGATTTGCATTTCTGTGATGCTAAGTGCTTCTGTGAATTTGACTATTTTAGATACCTTATATAAGTGGAATCATGCAATATTGGTCTTTCTGTGACTATCTTATTTCACTTAGCATAATGTCCTCTGTGTTCATCCATGTTGTCGCAAATAGCAGGATTTCCTTCTTTTTTAGGCTGAAGAATAGCCCATTGTATGTATGTACCACATTTTCTTTATTCATTGATCTGTCAATGGACATTTGGATTGTTTCCATATCTTGGCTATTGTGAGCAATGCTACAATGAACAAGGGGGTGCAGGTATCTCTCTGAGATCCTAATTTTAGTTCTTTTGTATAAATACCCAGAGCTGGGATTGTTGCATCATATGGTAGTTCTATTTTTAATTTTTTGAGGAACCTCCACACTGTTTTCCATAGTGGCTGCACCATTCTACATTCCCAGCAACAATGTGTAAGGGTTCAATTTCTCCGTGTTCTTGCCAACACATTTTATCTTTTGATTTTTTGATAATAGCCATCCTAACAGGTGGAAAGTGATATCTCAATGTGGTTTTGACCTGCATTTCTCTGATGATATAGTGATGTTGAACATCTTTTTATATATCTACTGGCCACTTGTATGTCTTATTCAAAGAAGTATCTATTCAAGTTGTTTGCCCATTTTGAAATTGGATTATTTGGTTTTTTGCTATTAAGTTGTAGGAGATTCTTAATATGTATTTTGGATATTGACTCCTTATCAAATAGATGGCTTGCAAATGTTTTCTCCCATTCCATAAGTTGCCTTTTTACTGTGTTGATTGTTGCCTGTGCAAAAGCTTTTTAGTCTGATGTAGTTCCACATGTCTATTTTTTGTTTCATTGACTGTGCTTTTGGTGTCAAATCCAAGGAACAATTGCCAAGATCAATGTCAAGAAGCTTTATGCCTATGTTTTCTTTAAGGATTTTTATAGTTTCAGGTCTGACATTTAAGTCTTCAATCTATTTTTACTGATTTTTTTGTGTATGGTGTAATGTATGAGTCTAATGTTTTTCTTTTGCGTGTGGATATCCAGTTTTCCCAATACCATTTGTTAAAGAAACTATCCTTTTCCCGTTGTGTGATCTTGACACCCTTGTTGAAGATCAATCGACTGTATATGCATGGGTTTATTTCTGGGATCTCTCTTCTGTGCCATCGGTCTATATGGCTATTTTATGCTGATACCATACTATTACTGTGGCTTTGTAATCTATTTTGAAATCAAGAAGTGTGATGCCTATAGCTTTGTTGTTCATTCTCAAGATTGCTTTGGCTACCTGGGTTCTATTGTGGTTCCATATGAATTTTAGGATTTTTTTTTATTTCTCTAAAAAATACCATTGGGATTTTGATAGTGGTTACGTTGAATCTGTAGATTCTTTTAGGTAGTATGAAAATTTTAACAATATTAATTCTTCCAGTTTGTGAACATTAATTCTTCCAGTCTTTTCATTTATTTGTGTCTGCTTTAATTTCTTTCATAAGTGTCCTATAGTTTTCAGTGTACAAGTCTTTCATCTCCTTGGTTAAATTTATTCTTAAACATTTATAGACTGACAAACTATCCCAAAAGGAAATTAAGAAAACAATAACATTTACAATAGCATCAAAAAGAATAAAATAGTTGGAAATAAACTCAATAACTTTTATTTAAAATACCTAGATAAAGAACAGAAATCTTTCTTTTTTTTTTTAACCTGGTCTGATAGTAGGTTAGGATTTTTCTATTATCCATGCAAGTCAAAGTGAAAAAATGGAGAGAGTATCTTAATATTTAGCCCAAATAACTTTAATTCCAATTATGTATTTTAGTCAAAACTTCCCCTTTCTCCTGAATGACTTGAATAATAATTAAAACTAATGCAGACGATCTAGGTAATTATTTCATTGATCTCTTTACTAATGTCAGCTATTCCCATAGTTTTAAAAATGATAAATCAAGACCAATATGTTTTAATTTTTCTTTCCTTTTTCCAAAAGATATATGTATCAGGGAAAGGAGCTATTTAGAATACCTTATTGCTGGCGACCAAAACTGGACCATTGATTGTGAAACATTAGTCTTTTCCAAATGCGATTTGGTTATATCTTACTAAGAGAATTCCATCCCATCCTGTTATGATCCTGTGTTTCATTTCTGTAGGTCAGTTAACCATGATTGTGGGCCAAGTGGGATGTGGAAAGTCCTCTCTTCTCCTTGCCATCCTCGGTGAGATGCAGACACTGGAAGGGAAAGTTCACTGGAGCAAGTACGTGTATTTTTAATTAGTTTCTGTCATTCATCTGATAATCTTTCAAGAGAAAAACTTACAGCAATAAATTCCCATGTTGTGAGTCTGAGGACTCCTTGGAAGTAAGTGCAGCTTTTTAAAAATATTGGTAGGAACTTCTAATGTCATAAATAAAAAATTATAAAACAATTTATTGTAGAGATTTATAATAATATAAACTAACATGTTGCTGAGATAAAAGTAAGGTTGGAATTGTAATGATAGATTTTTAAAGTTAAATAAGCAACACTCAAAGAAATAACTTAAAAACTCAATAATAAAACAAGTTATGGAAAACTTGCATTCTTTATAAAGCTTAAACGCAAACAGTTCCTTAATGCTTCAGTCTTCAGAGAAGAAATATCAAGTAATCTTTTCTGAAACCTTCATAAGAGGCTGAAAAATCAGCTATTTCTCTTCATACCTAATTTGAACTAGATACTGGAATTATCGAGTTAGAGATATGGATAGATCTGACTAGTGTGTTCTGCAACACTAAAGACATGGAAAAGGAGGCTCTTCTTCCAGATATTTGAATGGTTGATTCTAACACAGCGCTTCTTCTAGGCATTTTAATGGTGGTTTGGGGTCTTCACAGCACATTATGGTAATAAAGTGATTCAGAACCATAATATATAATTGGTTGATAAAGAGTAAATTATATTTAGTTTGGCCTACCTAGTACCCTCCTTATATGGAGTTTATGAAGAAATTGGCTATAGCATATCTAAGAAATTGGACTATAAACCAGTGGTTCTCAAGCATGTGTGATTTTGCCCCTAGGGGATATCTGGCAACATTGGGAGATATATTTGTTTATCACACTGGGTCATTGGGCTGCTACTGACCTAGTGGATAGAGGCCAGGATGCTGCTAAATATTCTACAATACACAGGATAGCCCCCAAAACAAGGAATTGTATTGCCCCAAATATCAGTTATGCTGAGGTTGGGAAACATTGCTCTGGACCTACTGATGTTCTTTAATATCATTTTGTACCTACCATCATCAGTTCTACTGTGTCTTAGTCTGCTGTTTACGTATACAGACATCTCTCAAGAATGAGTAAAGACTATTTATGGGCCATTTTAGAATAAATTCTATTTTAAACTTCAGTTAAGAGAAGGAAATGCTTGGATGTAAAATTAGAACTGGAATCGATAGAAGTATAAATCCTGTTTTCAGTGTCACTGGCAAATGAAGGAGGCTGAGAAATGTTGAAGATACAATTTATCCCTGTTGGATAAATGTAGTAGATAATGGTAGCCTTGAGACTAGAGCTGTGGTCCCCAATCCCTGGCTGTGGACTGGTACTGGTCTGTGGCCTGTTAGGGACCAGGCCACAGAGCTCTGCTGCCCGCCTTCCCCCATTGGTGGAAAAATTACCTTCCATGAAACTTAGGAACTGGGGGTCTGCACAGTAGGAGGTGAGCAGTGGGGAGCTAGTGAAGCTTCATCTGTATGTATACCTGCTCCCTATCGTTTGCATCACCGCCTGAGCTCCACCTGGCCCCTTAATTCCCCCCACCCACCCTCGTGTAGAAAAATTGTCTTCCATGAAACTGGTCCCTGGTGCCAAAAAGGTTGGGGACGACTGGTAGTGCATATCCAGCAGAGAGCTCAGTAAATCATCACTGTTTCAATTTACTTCATGGCAGGCTCCTGTTGGTCACTAATCTCAGGCACTGGACTGTTTTTCCTGCCATTATCTCCTTCTACCTTGGATGGAGAAGCAGGTCCTACTGGATTTAATTATATTGTGTGACTTGTACCACCATAATCAAGTTTTTTAGTTTTTGTTTTCACCCTGTTTCACCGTCACTAAAACAGAGAGAAAGAATGAGGGACAGAGATGGAAAAAGCTTGAGATTTTATTTTCATACTTCTAGGAAGTTCTCCCAATCTGGTCTTCTCCAATGTCATTTAACTTTCGAAACTCTAGCCCCACTTGGGCCAATATTGACTCCCAATATTATCAATAATAATTATTATCATTTTGTTAATGAATAAATAAATGACATGAGACTGCAGAAAATATTGTATGTAATCTAGTTATTTATTTTCTTGCTTTCCTAAGCATATGTAACATTTATATCCTATCTCATTTCATAGAGGTTATATACTATTTTATTTAAAATAACATAGTGTAGTAAAGTTTAAAGAAAGGTAAAGAAATCAAGAAGGAAAATAAGGTTTAAATAATAATCTGAGATGGTAATAGACATGTATGTACTGGAGTCCTGCGTAACTATAAAATATGGGCCACAAATTCCTCTCTGACCATCACAGAAGCTAGACAAAGGGGGAAACATGAGATGGAAACATACATTTACTCAGTAGGTGTTAAGATTATTTTTCTTTTTGGAAAGAAGTATGAAAGAAACCTCTCTAATATATCCTAATATAAAAAGTCAATAAAATGTTATATAATTCTTAATGTCCTCAATATTCCTAAAATTAATTTAAAGGCAAATTCCACATGTCAATTAATACACATAAAATTGATAACATAATAATAGAAAATTTAGTTAATGTTATTTGAGGGCTTAAGGGGCATGTGGGAGGGGGAAGGATGTGGTTTAGGTAACATCAAAACAACATGGCCTGAGTATGAAGATCTTCACTGTCCAGTTTGATCCAGGAATGAAATTAACTACATTTGGACAAAGTAATGAATGGCACCTTGTTTGGACCATCCTCCATTCTTAGCATGTTAGACTGGAATATAGATATTTTGCTTCTTAATCCTTTTCTTTTTTTGTTCAACAAACATTTACTGAGTACATCCTTTGTGCCAAATACTGATCTAGATATGAAGGATAGAGAAATAAGCAAGAAAGGCAAGTTCCTGATCTCATGGTCTTGTGGTCTAGAATGTGGCCTGTATGCAACACAAGTAATTGACAAGAAAAAAATAGATAATATTAGACTGGAATAAATACTGTGAAGATGATAAAACAAGGAAATATAGTAAAAGATAGACAATGGGGAACACTTTAGAATATACTTTAGGAAAGATCTTTCAGGAATTAACATTTGAGCTGAATCATGAATGATTTTTGTGGGGCCAGCCAAACCAAGACTGTGGATAGAAAAGCTGGCATGTGCAAGGTACCTCAGGTGCAAATGTACTTGGTGCATTTGAGCATCAGAAAGGGAACTAGAATGGCTGGTGAATATTGCCCAAGAGAGGTGCAATCTGAGGCTGCCTGGAGAGGGAGGTAGCCTTATGAACATGATAAGGAGTTAAGATTTTATTTTAAGATCAATGTGAAGACATTGCAAAAGTTTAAGTGGAGAAGTGATTTACATTTTGAAAAGATGATTCTAACTGGTGTGTGGAGAATGAATTATAGATGCAAGAGGGGAAGTGGAAATACCATTTAGGAGTTAATCTCACTCATCCAGTTGAGAAATGAAGGTAGCTTGAAGTAGCATGGTAACTGTGGAAATGGACCAAGGTGAATAGACACAGCATATATTTTAGCGTCAGAGCCAATAGGATGAAGGCACAAGAAGTCAAGATAATTCTGAGTATTTATAAAATCTCTATAATTTAAATATCATCTTTTTATGAGCATTTACCTTACTAGACAAAAACTCCATCTCTTCATGGCAGAAAGCACAAAGGTTTTCCTTTAAAAATGTTTGGGTTGGTTCTAACATACAAACAAATGAAAAACCAAGCCTCTTAGAGAGTGAATAAGCTAATGCAAATTCTATTTTTCCTTAATTAAAATAACTATTTAATTTTCTTCCATGGTATTCTTAATATCTAATATGACATATTTTAGGATCAGAAATATTTTAAAAATATTGACCTTTTTTAAAGAGTTGTTTGTAATTACTCTTTTCATTCCAGAATAAAAAACTGTGTGCCCAGTCCAAGAAAGAAAGGCATATAACTATTAATTAGAGCAAAGCTAATTTAGACGTTATTGATATTAATAGGTTACTGATGTGCAAATGCTTAGAAGTCCTTTACATCAGCAGACTAAATTGCTTGATATTTTTTAAAGCTCAAAACAATAATCTAAATGTTATGGTAAGACACCAAGTACCTTGTTGTTGTTCTTTCACCATTGCACGTGTCTCTGGTTACATAAATTTTATTTTTAAGTGTGTCCTCATATATGGGCATGAGCAAAACCCAGTAAAGTACTCTGACTTATTGCAGAAGAAATATTTACTTTGGGCAAGACCGAAGGCACTTCTGTTCATCCAGGACACATCTACATGGGTAAACCTGGCATACAAAGACACTGACAAATAACTTCCTTGTGAATTGATACCTTTGACCTAGTCTGACATATTGTAGCTTCAGAAGAGAAAGGTGAGAGAGAGGAGGGAGGAACTAAAAGAATCTCCAAAATTGTCAGAATGCCATTATAATTTGCATATCAATCTTGTATTCAGGTGTGCTTCATATCTGTTGAAAAACAAAAGTTCTGCTGACTTGAAGTTATCCTTTCCTGATTGTCATGAAAAACGATGACTTCTACAGAAAACTTGGGAGCTAGAACTAGAAGTCTTTATCTGATGGATGGTTCCAATGAGAGAGTCCAGAATGTGTAGTAATTGGGGTAATGATGGGAGAAATAGCCATCATTTATTTTGGGTTTCCTTTTCTTTTCCTTTCCCTCTCACCCATGCCATCAACCATCCTACTCCTCAGGCCCCAACTGCCCTGATGTTCTATGTTCTACCATCTTGGCGTAACCAACTTTATAACAGTGGTTCAATTATTTTAAGATAGATGAATTGAGGAGTTATTCCTTTTCATGTGACTTTGCCTGGCATGAAGAAATAATAAGACATTGAACCAGCTTTCTAGCATTGGATGTAATATAACATGTGTGTGCCAACATCTAACTTTCCTTTTTCCAGATATCATTCCTGACTTAAGCTTACAAAAGTCACTCTATCATTCCATAATGTCTCAACCATAATACTCGAAAGTTGCTAGTATACTGTATCAACTTTAGCTTTTACTCTTGGAGGAAAATACATACAAATCCTACATGGAGAGGTCTTTAGAAGTGAAATATTATTCTATTTTCCAGAAGGGGATTTTCTGTCTTTGCTTTGACCTCTTTGCTTTCTCTTATTGCCTTCAGTGCAACTAACAACCACACTGAATGATGGAAGATGAGTCCAGACACGGACCAGGTTATTTTGTGTAATGATGGGCTCGGTGCTAAATCCTAATAATTTGTTCTCAGTCCTACTGAGATTTTGAAACTGTTCACCACTGATGACTTCCCAAGACTAACTTGTTTCTTGGTTTCCATGACATTTTCATTTATTCATTTATTAAAAATATTGCACACCTATTATATGCAAATCATTGATTAGTTGTTGGGGGATAAATAAGTGAACAAAAAAAGCCAGGTCCCTGTTTTCAAGAATCTTACTGTTTAGCAGGGGAGACCACAAGGAAGTAAGAAAATAATTTGATAATTAATTATTTGCTTAATTTTTTATAAATATCAGGAAGGAGAAGTACAGGGTTTTATAAGAACAAATAATAGGGTGACCTGACTGAGTTGAGTCTGTGGGGTCAGTGAAGGCTTTCTTGACAGAGTGAGTAAATAAATGATACTTGAACTTGCATTTTAAGAATAAGCCAAAATTAATGATTCCAAAAGTCAGGAGCTGCAATAGGAGTGGAGATGGAAGGTGGGGAACAATATTCTAATTCTTCTTCAATTTTTCTGACTGCTATTCTCAGTCTATTGTAGGCTTCCCTTCCTTTGCTTATCCCTTAAATTATTTCTTTGACTCCAGCTCCTCTATTAATGACACCCCAATATACATTTTTGGCCAAGATCTTTCTTTTGAAGACCTAATACCTTCTCCAAAAAGTCTTACACAAGCTGCAAATTCAACGCATCCAACTGAACTCTGATACCTTATATCGCCAAAACCTGCTTCTCCTTTTGTATCTTGGTAGAGGTTTATCCCCAACCCCTGAAATCACTTGACAGGTGCACAAGTCAGGGCCCAAAGATTTGACCTAGACCCTTCTCTCTCCTTTGCGCTCAAAATAACCAATTGCTGTATTCATTCTTCTAATTTTCTCACGCCTGTCTTTGCATTTAAATGTCTATTTTAACCCCAAATTCTTGGTATCTAAGGCATATATCCAGAGGGAAAATCACTCTCTAAAGTCTTCATTTGTTTCCCAGATCTCTCTCCTGAGCTTTCAATTCTGCTTCCTGGCCACAGTCATTGGGATATTCCTTCGGCAGCTCTAACTGAATGTGTCTGATGCTGAATTCATGATCTACCCCCATCACACGTGCTTCCTGTCCTTGACTCCATCCTCCCCTTTCTCCTCTATACCGACTCAGTTGCACGATCCGAGGTGTCTTCTAATGTGTCCCCTTCTCTTCATTCATTCACCACACCCTAACTCATGGCACTGCCTTCTGATCTCCATGACTTTGACGGCCTCCATGGTCTCTACGTCACCTCTATTCTTGTCCCTCCTATTCCCTTGTTACATTTGGCGATCAGAGTCATATTTCTAAACTAAACCACCTCCTGATGTTTAAAGCTTTTCAGTGCTTTTCTGTTATTCTGAGGAAAAGTTCAAGCTCAGTAAAATGATTTATGAGCTCTTCCTGGCTGTGATTACTTTTTGAAGTTCATTGTCATTTACACCTACATTTTCGCCATGCTGAGTTTACATCAGTTCCTTGTGTGATTGGGATATCTCATGGTCATCCAATGTGCATTTTCTCTGGGTCTGAAGTACTCTTAGCCTTTTCTTCATCTTGCTCACTCTTAATTATCCCTCTGGCATCAACTCCATTGTTTACTCTGATTTGCCAAAGGTGGCTTCTTTCTTTGGTTCTTCTTTTCTTGGTTCTTTATCTGTGCCCTAATATCTCCCTTTACCTCACTTATTTAGCACTTGTTCCCTTGTCCTCCCACGAAAATGAAAGCAGCATGAAAGAAGGGATGGATCTTCCTTGTTCACTGTATCCCCAGTATTCTTGGCACTAGGTGGTAATCAATACATAGTTTTGAATTGATAGTGAATAAATACAGGTGGAATTCAATCAATCATTATTGAATAAATCGATGACTTCTAAATCCATATCACCATTTCCACATGTCTATGTGCATTTCCACCTGGATGGCCAAGAGGCACGTTGACATTTTACTTTCTTTTATTGTTTTTTTATTACTTTTTTTAAATTTCAGGATAGTATGGGGGTACAAACATTTTGGTTACATGTTACGATTTTGCCTCACCCAAGTCAGAATTAGAGGCGTGCCCTTCCCCCATACAATGTTCACTGCATCCATTACTTGTGAGTTTACCCACCCTCAGACCTCCAACCCCCAGTGAATATTACTACAATGTGAGCAACTTAGTGTTGATTGGTTAGTGCCAATTTGATGGCGAGTACATATGGTGCTATTCTTCCATTCTTGTGATACCTCACTTTGGAGGATGGGCTCAAGCTCTATCCAGGATAACATAAGAGGTGCTAGATCACCATTGTTTTCTGTAATTGAGTAGTATTCCATTGTATACATACACCATATTTATTAATCCATTGATGGATTGACAGGCACTTGGGTACCTTACTTTCTGCCACACACAGGCCCTTCCTCCTCTCTTCTCTCTCTTCCTGGGATTAGCTAAAACTATTGAGATCATCTATTGGTTTTTACCACTAAGAAAATAAAGTCCAAATCTCTTGGTATCTAAGGCACATTATGTGGAAAATATCACATGTGAAATCGAGCATTTCATTAGTTTTAATGAGTAATTTAAATCAGTGAATAATCATTATTGAGAGGAAATTTTTAGACTGAGATTGTTTTTTTTCTTGCCTCTATCAACCATCCCAAGATGTCATTACCAGTGTGCAACAGTGAAAATGAATCTTAGTAACTCTAAACCAAATTATCAGTAAGTAATATAATTAACTAAATTTTCTCCACAAAAGCATATGATGCTTTCTAGAGTCAAATAGGATTGATTTTTGGAGTTCCTGTAGGCTTTGATTGTGCATGTAATTATTGAAATCAGGTCTTTCAGAATGATGAGATTGAACTGACCCTAAATTACTAAAAATTAGAACAATAAAACAAATAGGTCTTCCAGTGTTTTTCCCTATAATATAGGAACAACTAAATGTGATTAAATCCCACTTTCTATCTAAGTCATATCAATCAGTAATTAATTATACTCAGATGTCATAGTTTGACTTCTTGGGCATGTCTGTCTTTTAAAAGCTCCTGAAGGGTCAGCTGTGTTTTGTGTGCCTTTCATATTTAAAACCCAAAAAGTGTTCCTTCTGCTCATGCTTTAGGGTAGCTAATTAAAAATTTAAATAGATTAAATTCAAATTTTAAAGGTGGATAAGATTTGGAAATATAAAATTCTTATGAGGCTAGGGAACTATATTCTAGAGAGATTACCCAAGGTTACAGCTAATTAGAACAGAGTTGAGACTAGAACCCAGGTCACTGTGGAAACCAAAACTGTATACGAAAGATATCAATGCTATCTTTTAGAATCTTACTAAGTAATATTTCCTAGCTGATGAAGACATAAGAGAAGAATATTATCAATCTAATTTGTTTTTGAAATTAATGTTAAAATCATTTGGAAAATTTAGCTCTTTAATATGTCCAATGTTTATTTTCTCTCTTACCTGATATGTACACACATTCATTCTATATTTATACTTCATAATTAATGAACATTGTTTGCCATACTTGCAGTGTAAATGAATCTGAGCCTTCTTTTGAAGCAACCAGAAGGTATTATTTCTATTTTAACCTGAGTTTAATAAGAATAACTTCCTTCCTCAGACTTTACTTTAATCTCTTACTCCTGGGTATTTCATTCATTCTGATGATGTACAGTTATTTACCCAAATGTGCTAGTGTATTTCCAACAGCAGTGGTTCGCAACCTTTGCAGGCTGCGAAAAGAATTAACTTTCCAAACAAAATGGCTCATTATGTCAACTGTTTTCCTCTCAGTGAGTCACATGTGTCTCAATTTTGGCTGAAACTCAAATTGTCCATAGTAAACTGGGTTTGGGGTTTCATAAAATAAAAATGTCAGAATTAATATATATATATACACATATATATATATTGACTGTGAGTTAAACAGTGGTAGAATCTGCCTATAGAGTAAAGATGGAGAGCCAACTGCTTTATCTACTTAAAAGAATTAAAAAAAGAACTTAAAGACCAGGGGAGCAGGTCTTTAGGGAACATGTCAAAGCTTGGGAACCGCTGTTCTACTGTGCAATACGATTATCTAAGAGATGACTAGCATACTATACGTTATCATGTCTTCTGACTCCCTAAGACATAATGTTTCAGGAATATCATTGAGCATTTCTAACTACTCTTTTTCTTAACCTTACTCTCTTTTAACCTAACCTTAATTCCTTAATTAGTACTTACGGATCATAAACTAACTGTGGAAGTCTAACCTACCCCTTTCTTACTACAATCCCATCTTCTTATTTATCTTCAGCTCTTATATATTTTCCTAATTATTGCAAATTAAAATCTGATATATATATATATATACCATATATATATATATGTATATATATGGTAGAATTTTCAAGCCAAAAAAAAAAAATAGAGGGCGAAAGAAGTTATCATTTTTAAAAAATAAATTATTTCAATATGTTTTGAAATACATATTTTTAAATGTGCAATTTCAATATTGAAAGATATTATTCTTTATTTTGAAATATTTATATTATCTATTACCTTAAAATATGGTGATGTGATTAAGCCACAAACACATATTATAATTATAGTATCAATTCACATCTTTTTTTTAAGGCCTGCACATAAAATTCACAGTTCTATAAAGTGCTTTTTGTCTACAGTAAAATATCTGTGGTTACTGGAGAGAGTGAATTATTAATCTTTTAATTATTTTTAAAATTTTAGTCATTTTAGAAAATTTTGATTAGTACTTTATACCTTAAAACACTTCTTTAGCATAGCAAAATCAAATTTTACACATCTCGTGACATTTTTATTACATTCTAATCCCTTTAATTTAGGTGGCATATTTAATCATTTCTTAATAAGGTTGGTGATCTTTAAAATTTTCTCTTTAGAAGCTTTCCATTTCTGTGTTTGAAATATTTTATTAATTTTTATTTCCCTTGGTTATACTAAAATACGCACACAGCCCAGCACCCTTGCATAATTCTGGTGTTTTTCTTTTCCATTTCTCAGTAGGAACAGGTATTCTGTGGCTTATGCAGCTCAAAAGCCTTGGCTATTAAATGCTACAGTAGAAGAAAATATTACCTTTGGAAGTCCTTTCAACAAACAGAGGTAATTTCGATCATATAAAATTTAAAACTAAAATGGCAACTATTTCCCCCCCTTCATGGGGGACTTCCTTTCTTGCCTGCTTGCCCCACTTCATCCTCATTACCAAGGTCTTTGGAATAAATTCTCTAAAGACACACCTCATTGGAAGTTTCAGGCCATCCTATACGCTTGTTGAGAACAATTTGTACACCAAGACTAAGAAGCAGCAATTGATGTGTGTATGTGTCTGGGGGGTGGTGGGGATAGGATAAGAGGTGTTGTTCAGGTTATTGGTGAGCAGATAAAGAAGGAAAAAAAATCCAAGTAAATTGCAGAAGGAAGGTTAACCATGGAAAGATGAAGAATGTAGGATCTGAGGAGTCTAGCACTGGAGCAGCCAGAATATACTATCACCCAACCATCTTTGAAATACCACTGCTGTATATGGAAGTATGGCCTTTCCTCAAGCTGCTCTCATAGGAGTGGGTTTTAGGACCCTAAGCTGGGTCTTGCAAGTTAAGGAGAATTAGGTAAGGGGAGAGGTGTGAGGAAGGGAAAGGGAGAAGGAAAGTAGATAGTGTGCAGGAAGAGTACATGGGATTGTTTGGACCTGGGAGCAAACCAGACAGAAAGAGATTCAGAAGGCTGAGACCAGACAGTGAGGGCCTAAAAGCCAACTGGATGTCATGATGTGCATTCTGGAGAGGCATAGCAAGTTTTAAAAAGGGGAACAACAAGGTAAATCTGAAAGTGAAATCTGACAAATAGATATGTCAAGGAGACATTTCAGAGTTGGTTGGAATAATTACCCAGAAATGCAGTGTTTGTTGCCTGCACTTGAGAGTGACAGTAGAAATGTGAAAGATGGGATGGTTGAGAAAAAAACATTCTAAATTAAGAATGGACAAACATAAATAAGGAGAAGAAGAAGGAAGAATCAAGAATGATTTGAATATTTTAAGACTAAGTGATTAAGAAAATGAAACCATGAATAATTTTCCCAGCACCTTCAATCCCCACACTTTCCTGTACTTCTAATTCTTCTGATTTCCAGTCTCAGCCCTAGATCAACTTGGGTGCTATCAGTCCTCCCCATCTTCTGTTTCCCCTCCTTTAAGCATGCATGGCAGTGTGCAAGGACGCCCACCCACACCTATGCTTTAGCCACGATGAACCTCCTATTGTCCCTCACATGCACCACGAACTTTTTCACCTTTAAGTTTTCTTAAACTTTCTAGTCCTCATTTTATTCCTGGAAAATTATTACTCACCTCTCTGAATACAGTTTAGGCGTTGCATCTTCCGTAACTTCTTGGAGTGCACAGTCCTTTCTTCCCCTGTATTCTAAGAGTGCTGTGTACTCACCTCCACTATAGCACCTAACAAGGTCCACTTTCATCATGTTTTCGTATCAGTCTTGGGCTCCACATGCTAGCTTTTTAAGAGTAGGAAGCCATATCTATATATGTTTGTATCTACAAATCTAGTGTAGAGGCTAGTATACAATAAGTTATTCAATAAATGTTTTATTTCAGCTTCTAAGATATTTAACCTGGAACTTGGCTTATGGGCTGTATATTAAAGTGATCTAAAAATTCAAAATCATTTCTCCCAAAGGTACAAAGCTGTCACAGATGCCTGTTCTCTTCAGCCAGATATTGACTTATTACCATTTGGAGACCAAACTGAAATTGGAGAGAGGGTGAGCTGTGTATAGTTTAATTAAGCAATGAGCAAAAATCTAGAAAAGTCTTCCAGTTGTTTTTAATCTGTAATGGAACATAATAAAATCTGAGAGCTTAGGAGATGTATGTCGTCCCAGTGACAAGTTCCAGAAATGTGAGGACAGGGGTCCTTTGATGCCATGCTCCCTTAAGTATTTATTGAATAACCACCATATACTTAACATTCCCGAGTGCTAACCACTCGGGAGTTCTTAAGGAAACTAGAACATAGTCTCTGGCTTTGACCAAATGTATTTTTGCTTACATGGAACTTACTATAATGGGTTTGGAAACTGCGATTGCTTCTAACAGTTTTTTCCATTCTTGTCAACATCTATTTATTCCTGTAAAAGTGTTTATTATTCTTCGAGTAGACCTGCTTTACATTGATGTCACACTATTCTGATCAGCTGAAAAATGTGTCTACCTGTAATCTTTAGAACAATAATGACTAAAATTTTTTAACACTCAAGTGTCAAGTATTGGGCAAAAACTTTATATGCGTTATCTCCTTTCATAGTGAGTCTGTGCTACAGGTGTTATTGTTGTCTGCATATTGCAGCTGAGAAAACCAAGGCCAAGAGAGGGGCAGGGATTTGCCCAACCTCAGAGGTAGTGGTGTAGCCAGGATTAGCCTGTCTCTGTAGCTTTTGGTCTTAATGGCTATTCTTGCTTCATAGTATAGTGTTTAAGAGAATGAACTTAACTTCTCTGAGCCTCAATTTCCACATGTGTAAAATGAAAACAATACCAACATATTGGCATTGCTATGAAGAATAAAAGAAGTAAGAAATGTAAAGCCATGTACACAAGCCTGGCATATACAAAGTACTCAATTAATAGTAGTTTTTTAAAAGTTTATAATTAGTATTAATACATTATGAAAGCATACTGTTGTATAATACTGTTTAACATAATTTATAATATTAATTTTAAGAGGTATATATGTTAAGTAAACCATAGATACAATTCAGAAAAGAAGAAAAAATCTTGGCGTTGCTTGTAGTCTTCCGCACTCATCAAGTGTTCTGGTTCATAATGCTTTTGTACAGCAGGGCTGTCTATCAGAGTGGGAGAAGGATTGATGTTATCCATTAAAAGCTATCTTGATGTAATTGGAACACTGACCAGCAGACAGTTTTTACTGTTTCTGACCACTGTTTTCACAATTTAATTAATAAACTACTAGTAATGTACGATTTTTTAAGAGACACTTCTATTTTAAAGGTAATTCTTCCTAAAAGAACATTTACTAATGAAACAAATGGGTCTCTGTGGGCACTTCTTCCATAGGGAATCAACCTGAGTGGGGGCCAGAGGCAGAGAATCTGTGTGGCACGAGCTCTTTATCAAAACACCAACATTGTCTTCTTGGTAAGAGCATGAAACCATTTGCTTTCATTTCTATTTCATATTTCCCTCTAGACAAATAAGTCATTAGAAAGAGAAGTCAAGTAACTCAAAGATAGTTGAACTTGTGAAAGCATAGAGTGTATCAGGGAAACAATCCTCACAGTATAAATCAGCAGATCAACGTATAGAATTGATCTGGGGGATCTGGATTGGTACCCAAGAGACTGAGATGCTCTAAGTGGTTGCTTATCTGAATTTCTTAACTGGAAAGATCATTAATAAGGGAGACTGGATGGTGTTGTATCAATTAGGCAGGATCAGAGGTTTTCTCATTTATATTTGATGGTGAAGAAATAAGGGCCAGAAAATATACTCTTGGTAGACCTAAGCTAAGCATAGTAACCCATTCCAGTGGTGTCCAACTCAGGCTGTGGTTAAGATTTGTCAGTGTGCTTCTATAAACTATAGAAATCTTGGTCCTCTTCTAGACCTACTAACCATAATCTGTAAGGGTGGAGTCTAGAATCTGTGTCTTTAAAAAGCTCCATAGATGATTCTTATGATTATCCTGGATTAATAACTTAGCTCTATCTGTGGATCTACAAATAAACTTTGATGATTGTGTTGATTATGATTTTGCTCTGTTTTGCTTCCTCCAGCAGGAGGTAGCCAAAATAACTTAGTTTACAGGCAGACAATGCATGTTAGAGACCAACAGAGTATGCAAATGCATCCTTTCCCTGCCTTCTCCTTCTGTGCAATTATTAACCGTTTATAAACCTGGCTTTCAGACCTCTTTTAGAGTCTTCACTCCATCTAATCTCTAGAACCTCTTCAAAAAGTAAGTTGGTTTTGGAGTTTCCCATTGAATTTGGATGTGTTGTTGGGGACTGTAGCAGAATTTGGACATACTGGACATTTCATTTCAGGTTGATCTCCCTAAGAATAACTTGTCTCCACAATTTTCCAAAATAACACCATAAAAGTCATAGCAGGATCTAAGAGTAACCTATGTAATTGTCAATTCTTTTTATAATGGATAGACCCACAACTAGAAATGACTTCTTGGACCTTGGGATCAATTAATGACTGAACCACCTGAAGAACTGACTCAGAAATCTGAAAGGGACCAAGGTCCCCTGGGTGTGGCTTTCTACTCTAGTTCATTTCACGGCCTGCAATTTAACGACCCTGACTTGTAGAATCATGGAATTCAAGGAAGTCATAGGGTTAATTTGATGTGAATTCCCACCCATTCATTATAGGATTACTTTTAGCATCATCTCTAACAGCTTCTTGATGACCTTTTTGAAGATACATTGCCTACCTGTAAAGCAGCCTGTTTCTGATTGGGCAATATATGAGTGTCCTATTGCTGCTATAACAAATTACCATAATAGGTGACTTAAATAATATAGATCTTTTATCTTATGGTTCTTCAGATTAGAAGTTCAACAAAGTGTCACCAGGGCTGTGTTCCCTTCTGGATGCTCTAGGGCAGAATCCATTTCCTGCCTTTCCAGCCTCTATAGCTGCCCCCGTTCATTGGCTCACGGCCACCTTCCTCATCTTCAAAGCCAGCAAACTTACATCTCTCTGACCCCTTTTACATAGTCACATCTTCCTCTCTTCACAGCCAGGAAAGAAACATTTCTGCTTTTAAGAATTCATATAATTATGGGCCCATTTGGATAATCTCCCCATGTGAGGGTCTTTAATCTTAATTACATCCACAACGTCCCACTTGTCGTGTAAGGTGACATAGTCACAGGTTCTGGGAATCAGGACCTGGGCATTTTGGGGGTTATTATTCCACCTACCACAGATAGCTCTTATTATTGGAAAATTATTATGTAACTGAAATCTTCTCCTGTGTATTTTCCACTCAATGGCTCTCATTCTGCTTCTGCAACAACATATATATTACTTTTAAGCAGCTATAGATCAGAATTCTAACATTACTGTCATAACTTGCCTTAGTTCTCTAAGCAAGCATAGTGTTTTCAATTTTTCCACACATGACATAATTTTTAGATCTTTTCTTAATCCTGGATGTAATAGTGTTCGTCAGAGTCCCTTTGAAAAATTATGTGCTAGATGCACTATGATCAACTCAGATAACTTTAAAATTACTAGATTTTATGATCTAAACCTTATACTTCATTGCAACCTAAAATTAAAAAACATTCTAACAGCAACGGCATGCTGTTGATGTGTCTTAATAATTCTTCAAAAACGATAATATCTTACACATCCATTGTTTAAAAATTCACAAAGCACTCTGAACCAGTGTTACCTTAGTTGATTCTCATGACAGTGCTGTGAGGGTAGGTGGTATCCTCATGTTAAATGAGGAAACTTGTGCATGGAGAGGTCAACTGCCTCACCCAAGGACTAATGATCAGTGGTGGTAGAGTTTGGGCTACAGCTGCATGTCTTTGAGCATCGTGTTTTTGATCAGCTAAGATTCTCTGGTATTTCTGAAATTATTGCTGTATTATCCTTTTCCCTCCTTTCCTTTCACCTTATCTTCTTCTTCACTTGCTCATTTCCTTCCTTCCCTCTCTCTATCCCTCTCCTCCTCCCCCCACTTCCCCGCCTTCCACCTCTCCATTCATTAATATTTAGTGAACATCCCCAGTCCCATCTTCTGTGCTGGGTAGGGGAAACAAAGGGAAAAAAAGCATTATTCCTATCTTTAAGAATCTTACTTGTACACATATTACTTAAATGGCTTTACGTTTTGCTCTAAATAAACTTTATCATGTTAGCCTTAACACTATATCAAAGTCAAATGAAAATATCTTAATTATGTGTCAAGAATATTAGTTATTTTTTAGACTTTATGGCATCTGCTCTGTGTATCAATGAATATACAAATAAGTTATTTACAAAAGGAAACATACAACGAATATACTACTTAAACACATGCACCGAATACAGTAGAGAATATGTTAATGAAGACTGTGTGTGTGTGTGTATATATATATATATTTAAATAAATCATACGTTCATGAAAATGAAGAATTGACCATTCATTGAATTGGCCATCTGATGAATTGTCTTGCTTTCTTTAAAGATAGTATTTAACATACAAATTGAATCTTGAAATATGATTCTCAATTTATCAAACCCAAGTTTTTATTAAGTGGTATAAATGGCTACATTTGACTAAAACACCAGGATACCCTACAAGGAAGCCATGGAGTATAAAGGATAGCAGCCATTATTAATAGCTGTCTATGACCTAGGCAGGATTCTGAGTACTTCAGACACATTAGCCCACTTAATTCTCATAATAACCCTATTGGGTTTGGCATTGTTGTTATTACTATTATCGTTGCTGTTGTTATTACTGCTACTTACAAATGAGGATACTGAGGCTTTAGGGGATAATTTATCCAAGGTCACACAGACGGTAAGAGGGAAGCAGGAAGACAAAGCCAGCTGGCCTGATTCCATAGCTCGTGTTCTTAACTGCCACATTCTTCCCAGTTACTAACAGATTCCTGGAACATGCTAAATGCTCACTGTGATGCATTAAAGAGGTATGCACAATATTAATCCATCACAGCTCTATTTATAAGAAAATAATAATAAAATGATACTTTTGAAATGATTTACATAGACTTTTACTGCATTATTTTATTGGATCTTTGCAGCCATCTGATGTGCTTTCTGATAAGTCTCTTTATTAGCCTCATTTTACAAACGAAGTGACTGATTTTGAAACTTTACCCAGTGTCAGAGAGTGGTTGTAACTATAATTTGAGTCTCTTAATCTAGAGATAATGGACTTTCCATTATGCCTTACTATCTTATAACATTTAAAGTCAGAATTTTATGGAAATCTAAATGGGATTATTATAAAAACTCACTTCCAATTCATGTCTTATTTTTTCTGTGAAAAGTTCTCAGAAAGAATTATTTGAGATAGTTTGGCCTGTATCAAAAAGGATGCTTAGGATTTATTAGAACCAGAGGAGAAGGATGTCTCAAAAGCAATTGGGTTCCCCTGTAATGATTTCCTGATTTTCTGAAACCAATGATTTACTATTAGCTAAATCTTGATCGTTACATTGCTGCGTTATTAGAGATGGAAATGGAGACACTTTTTGAGTAATTCTGATATTTTTCGATTGCTTTATCAAAACATTGCTTTATCTCATATCGCTTTATAAATATGTAGGCTTTCATTTTTAAGTAATTCTGAAGTTCCATCATCACTTCTGTGTTAAAAGAAATTTCATATATTAGTGGTGGAATTTTCTAAACTTACGCAAAATCTAAAAATTAGAAAACTCAAACAAAAGTATTTTGTTCTTGCTATTAAAAAGAGGTAAATGACAAATAAGGAACTGGTGTCTGTGATGATTTAAAAAAGCAACTCTGAGCAGTAGAAAGCCAATTCAATTTCCCAGGCATACTATTTGGAACATTTCAGAAATAATTGGTGTGCATTAAGATGATCCGGAGGGTCGGAAAGATTTTGAAATATTTCCCACATCACCCAGAAAAATCGGTTTCAAGATAATCATGATAATTGTGTTATTAAGTCCATTTTGTTTCATTATCATGTTTTAAATACACACAGAGTAAGAGATATGTTATACATGTATATACATATGTGCATGCATGTGTATATGTATGTGTTTATAATGACAATTACTTTGTCAACTATTGCATTATCCAAAATATCCCATTATTTAAATGGTTTTAATAAATAAGATAACTGGAATTGTGTCTCTGTTGTAAAATGTACTTCTGGAAAAGCCACTTGAGGACAATCATGTCACTCATTTATTTGCAACCATGATGATCAAGTATACTGATTTTTAAAGGGCTATTACAATTCTGAATCACCATTTATCTAAATGTTTTGTTAATATTTCTTTTTCATAAGGCTTATCCTAAATCCTTTAATAAAGCCATATTGCTTAGAGTTTCTGTCTATGCAGGCAGATTGATGGAGAGTTGAAAATTATTGAGCTACTCATATCACTGTCTCTAATGACCACACACATAAATTTAATGTCCAAACATCAATTTTATCTCAGTAGAAATTGCTTTTATTTTCATTCTCCAGATAATTAATAAATGCAATTTATCTGTATAGGGACTATGATTGTGCTCAACTGTTTAGAAAATTTTGCTGAATTGTAATTTCTAAATATCTCAGTATGCAGCCTATGTGCAGTAGGATGAGAAACCAGCTGCTTCTTTCTTGGGCCCATAAAACAAAGTAGAAATCTGTTTGCATATTACACATATGGAGAAACAACAAAGAAGGGTAATGAAGAAGACATTCATAAACTTTTTTCCCACTGTTCTCATCCTTCTTCCTAATTCTTTACCAGGAACCTCGACCATTTTTATTGCTTTGTCCCTTCAGTGCTCCCTCAATTTCTTTCCGTCATTTCCTGCCATCACTGGTGCTTCTAAGAGGTGATTGTATAGCTACTGCAGCATCCTCCCTGCAGGTTACTTTGCTTTCCGATTCATAGTTTTGAGGAAACACTCTAGTTTTCTCCACTGGTTTCTAGTTTTCTTCTTTTAAATATCCCAAAAATGTGAAACATGTAATTTGATGCTCTATTTAACATTATAGGAATAAATATATATAAAAATAATTTATAGTAATGTCATCACCCAAAAGTCAATAAATGCAGTTTCCTAAATTATTCTCTAAATATCTTAATCATTTGGTGCATGAAAACTTCCTTTCTTCCCAAGATACTTGGCATTACTTAAGTGTTAGGCATGTTATTCTTACACTTAATAATAATAATAGCTAGTGTCTCTTTTGTATCTAATACTTACAATACTAAGCAATTTATGTGTATTATCTCATTTAATCCTGAGACCATCCCCATTAAGTAAGTCCTGTTGTGATCCAATTAACATTTTCTATGCCTATTTTTATTATCCAGAATTCAGCTACTCCAATTATCTTTTCAATCTTTGTTTTAGTCTGCTGTTACAGGTTGCTGATTAATGTTGGTTTTTGAACTTGAATATTTTATAAGAATTCAAACAACTTTGAATATTGTTACTTATTTTTTAAATAATTATATAGTCTTTTTTTTAATAAATTGGATTTGGAGGATAATTTGCCCTTAGTTATCTGTGTCTCTACTTTTTAGAGAAATTAAGTTACATAAAAGGTATAGAAAGTACCCATCTTTCCTTCATTTTACTGATTGCAGGATGATCCATTCTCTGCCCTGGACATTCACTTGAGTGATCACTTAATGCAGGAAGGGATTTTGAAATTTCTCCAAGATGACAAAAGGACACTCGTTCTTGTGACTCACAAATTACAGTATCTGACACATGCTGACTGGGTAAGAGTTTAGAAGAGAGTTTTGTTAATTTTTATATTATAGTCATATAAATAGAGACATTAAGAAATTCTTTCTCAACACAGTATAAAAAGAAAAAATAATAATAAGAAATTCTTTCTGAAATAAAGGTAATTCATTTGGCCAATTAAGGCTTTTTGTCACATTTCTACTAATATCTGCTTTCCTTAGATTATAGCTATGAAGGATGGAAGTGTACTAAGAGAAGGGACTTTGAAGGACATTCAAACCAAAGATGTTGAGCTTTATGAACACTGGAAAACACTTATGAATCGGCAAGATCAAGAATTAGAAAAGGTAATTGCTTATAGTTCAGAGGAGTTCAGAGTCCAGCTCAGAAATGTACTGTGTAATTACTAAGAATGTTTTTAAAGAAGTATTACAGTTTAATGCTTGATAACATAATATTCCTTGTTTGAAATCTAGAGTAATTATATCTTTATACATCGTTACTGAACAGGTTACTTTGAACCTATAAAATTCCAATGCTATCTTTTACATGAAGTGCTGTCAGATTATTAGAGGATTTTTATTTGAATTTGAACCATATTGCAATTATACGTTTGTTTCAAACCTAGTCAGCCTATCTACTGAAGCATGACATTTCTTTATTTTGTCTTATTTTTTCTTATTTGTATCTTATTTTTCTCATCTGTAATATGAGAATATTTTCACTCACCACCTACAAAGAGAGGGTCATGGGCAAGTCAAAAGTCAAGATGACTTTGAAAGAAGGAAGAACTGTGAGTGGCGGGCAAAGTTGCAAGGCATGTCTGGGATATGGTTGGGGGGGTGAAGAGAGGTGATCAGAAGGAAATAAAAATAAAATTTTGCATTTGCATAGTTTTTTCAAGTCCACAAAGCCTTTTTTTTTTCATGATCTATTTTAATTCTCCCAAAACTCTTGAGAAATAAGCAAAGAAAACATTATCTTACTTTTACAGATGAAAAACACTGAGGCTAAGAGAGGTTAAGTAACTTGCTTAAAGTTGTACAGTATATATAATAAGTGATACCAGTGGGATTTAAACCCAGGTGCATATCCAATGTGATTCCAATATAATGCTGTGGATGATGTAAGTATAACATTGAATGAGGTGATAACAGAGTTAGAAAGCAGACTCAGTGCAACGAAAGAGGAACAACTTGTAGTGGAAAGGTGAAATTATAAATTAAATTCTCAAATTTTTAAAATGTTTTGCTCTTGCATTGGAAGTAGGAAGTATCCAGAATTTGGTATTCCTGGCCAGGAATGAGCATTGTAAAATAAAATGTTTATATCAGCAGATTTCTAAAAAATATCAGGAAATTAAAATATATTATTTTAGAAGGGGAAAAAGGTTCTGTTTCCATAGCGAAAGGGAGATTAAAAAGTCAGTCAAATCCTGTGATTTCTCTATCTGCTGCAGATGTGCTGAAGATCCCAAAAGCAAACCACATAAGGAAGAAAAGATATATGTAAAAATCTAGGAGTAGAATAGGACAAATCACAGAACCATTGAAATGAGGATAATTGCAAAAAAAAAAAAAAACCACAAAAACGTTACAAGGTATAGTCAACAAGTGCCCACTTAGGAATTGTGCTGTGGGAAGGTTGATTATAAACGTACTGGGGATAGTTCCAAATGACATTTTTTTCAGTGATCTGAATGCCAGGGACAAAAGAATATGACGTAAGCTTAAGGAGTGGGACAATTTATGGTTTACTTTGGAAAGGAGATCTGGAAAAAAATGAGAGCTGTTGGCTGGATGTTATAGTAATACTGCTAAGCAAGCCAGGAAGAAAGTCCATTAAGTTGTATTTGGAAATGAAGTGATCACTTGAGATAGCATAGCTCTATAATTAAAGACACATTACACGGTTATATATCAACCGAGGGAGATGGGGAGCATGTTAGGTTCTGGACAGGGAAATCCAGTTGTGAGGTGGAATGGTGGCCAGTGGAAGCCAGAATGAATCAAGCACCTGCCCAGAAACCTCATCTGGGGATGGAAGAGATTACTGCCACGTTGCAAAGGACAGGCACCTGAATTCATCTGGAGCCAGAGAGAATCACACTGCAGAGAATAAGACCACTAGAATACTTTGGAGAAATTTTTTGTCCAAACAGCTCTCTGTTTAGTCTGTTATATGACAGGACGGGGTGTTTACCTATCAGCCAGGGCCAATTTTGCCCTTTAGAGGACATTTGGCAACATCTGGAGACACTTTTCGTTGTCACAACTGGGGCAGGGGATGCTATTAGCATCTAGGAGGTAGAAGACTGGGATGCTACTCAGCATTCTGCAGTGCACAGGGCAGACCCCACAACAAGAAGTTGTTCAGTCGAAATGTCAGTAGTGCCAAGGTTGAGAAAGCCTGGCCTAGAGCCAGAGCAGATCAAGCAAGTGGAGAAGGAAGGTGAAACCAAAGGACACACAAAACCTCCTAGTGCAGGGCTTTAGAAAGGATCGTCAGTGTAAGCATCCAGGGGTAGACGATGGGAAAGAATATGATAAAATGTTAGCAAGGAAAACTACAAAGAAGGAGAAGGAGATGACATTTTAGCTAACTTAAATATTATTAGAAATTCTAGTTTGGATGGCAGCAACCATTATCTTTATATTGTTATAAGCAAAATACGCTAGTATCATTTGACGCTCCCCACTACCCTGCCCCTGTCTTCACGTTGGCCTGGCCCAGTGAATATTTGTTGGATGAATGAAACCAAATTTGTATTTACTTAGTCCAAACATCAACACAATTTAAAATATTTAACCTACGGTGAGCTTAATGCGAGCATTTATGCTTAAGAAAAATTGCTTTAAAGGTTGTTTTTTGTTTGTTTTTTAAGTCTCTGAGATGTTAAATCTTTTGCTTACACAGCATGGGGAGTTGAATCAAAGCTAAATCTATTTTCAGTGTGCAGGTTTATTCCGTTCCATTATGTGATACACAAAGGACAGGGATGCTTTTTAATTTTGTGTTTTATTTAGTCTCATTTACAAATGTTGGTTTTCGTATCTTTAGGCAAAATTAAAGGCTGATGTCAAATTGCCTCTGTAAAAGTGATATTCAGGAGACATTTTTGTTTTTACTCTTTTTTAATCAAGAATCTGGAAGTAATAAAGCCCTCTGGAATAGCAAGTTTCCTAAATCATACATGTTGTATGGGGTCCAAAAAAAAAAAGAGAAAAACCAAGGCGACTACCTAGGGACTGACCACCAAAGGTTTATTGGTTTGTTTATTGGTTTATTGATGTAACCATCAAACTGTGTGGCTTTTTTTTTCTTTGTATTGGCATGTACAAGAAGCCCCCAATTTACTGTAGATTCCAAATGTTTGTGGGTCAGTTGTTTGAAACTCAGAATGCATTCTCCCACAGAAATAGGATTGTGGTTAATTTTCCAGACTGATCTGCATAACCTGATTTAACCTGCAATGTAATCGAACTGATATTACTGAGGTTAGGGTAGCTGGGGTGTTGGAAGCCAGGGCATGGAGAAAACAAAATGCTTCTCCCTTTCTTGGGCACAGGACAAGTCTTCAGCAACCCCTAAAAATTTGCCAAGTTTGTTTCTGGGCACCTTTCCCTTCTCTTTCTGCTTATTTCTTCTAAACTGTTAGGCACCTAAGTGCCCTCATGGCCTATTTCTTTCAAAAGTACCTACATTCCTTCAGATCCTATTGAAGTCCCTTTCTTTTGTGCACCTCCCTCAGTGAGATGCTAAAGAAACTCATTCTGATTTAATGATTCGTAATAGTGGATGGAGGATAGCAGTTTAACCAACCTAGAACTATGTACATTTTTACCATTTATTAACACGAATGAATCCTTAAGTTAGAAAAATCACAGGGAATGTCTGAACGTGATGTAAAAATAAAACAAGTAGCAGGTGGAACTATGTGTTAGGGTTCAAGGATCTATCTCTCTGCTCCTGGGCTCAGCTCCATCTCATTGTCACTGCTTTTCCTGGCCTCACACTGCCCTATGCCTCTGAGCGCCATGGTACTTCCTACAGATCTAAGTCGTTGCTCCCACAACTGCTCCTGAGACAAGAGCTGTGGATCTCCACAGTGAGCAGAGAGCCCTTGAGACTGGTAAAGGTAACTAACCATTTGTACCTGTGGGTCATGCACGGGTAAGTCAAAACCTTCTTATGGCTGTGAGCTCCGTGAATGACAGCATCATGTCTACTGTAGGACATGGAAGCCGACCAGACAACTTTAGAGAGGAAAACTCTCCGAAGGGCCATGTATTCAAGAGAGGCCAAAGCCCAAATGGAGGATGAAGATGAAGGTAGTAGATCTTTCTTCTTGTATCTGAACTATTCAGATGAGGTAATAGGGGGTGAGGGTTTTACTGTGGCAATTGATGCATGAGGGTCTCCGTGAGGAATAACAAGTCACTTCGTAGGGGGGAAAGGAAAAGTCAAATATGTGACACTGAAAATGGAAAGAATAAGAGTCCAGGGAAAGTGTGTGTGATCCATCAGTTGGTGTCTTGAGGGGCTCCCCACGGTGAGTCTCAATCTTTTGTACTGTGTGTGTGAAAAAACTAAAAGACAGTGGATTGTAAATGGATCTAGATCCTTGTTCAAAAAATTGGAAAGGTCTGGTATAAGTTAAGAAAATTTCAATCCTTCAGAAATAAACAATAAATGGGAAATATGGGAAAGATAGTGTTTTGAAATATCTGTAATCGATTCATTCACTAAGTCCTCTTGAGGTTTTCATGACTATGTACCAAGGAAGGATAAAAAAATTAGAAAACCATTTGTTATATTTCAATTTTCTGTATATAATAAGGTATACGGGGGAAAAAAAGATTGACTGGAAGTTTGAAGAATGAGATGAAATAATTATATTGCCTTGACATATGTGGCCAGGAACCCCCGCTTAAGTCCCTAGAGTAAATGCATGATACTTCATTTTTCCTATGTACTTTTTACTTAAGACTACAGTTCTACAAAAACAATTAAAAAAACAGAGAAAATTATAATCTCAAGCCAAATAGAACCAAAATGTGCTATTTAATGTTTCAACAAATGCTTATTTTGCGAATGAGTGAATGAATGAAGCACAAATTTTGCATTTCAATTTCTATGATTAAAAAATGTTCTTAAGGAATTTTAGGTGCTGTAGACATCAGCTTCTAGAATTCTAAACCGATTATTTCTAATGCACTCTAAAAATGAAGTTGTGCTTGATTACTCTATCCAGTGTTCCAGCGAAAAGTATACCCCTGGGAATGCTGAGTCTGCCCCTGGCTGGCTGTGTTAATCTATTTTCTAAGGTATAAAATAAAATAATAATACTTTCCTTACAGGGTAAATGAAGTAATATATGTGAAAGAGCCAATTACGTTACATATTACGCACTAGGGTCCTGCTCCAGGTCCTATCAGTATGTCTGTTCAAGCCACCAGGAGGGGAAGAAAAGAACAGAGGACACTTCCTTTCCCTTAAGGGACTTGGAGTCGCACGTATCGTTTCTACTTACTAACTGTGGCTGGGTCCTTACTTGAACAGAATAGGTACAGGGAAAGTGAAGAAATGTTGTCTTTAGCTGGTCAGCCATGGGCCACTTGAAATTTCAATTAATGTAGAAGCAAACAATGGATATTGGGAGACAGCTAGCAGTGTGCAACTCTCCATCCCTTTGGTCATGCAAATTTCCATTCCTGTCCTCCTCACACAGGAAACACACCCCTGCCAAAGGGGAGAGAATCTGAGACCTGATCATTTACTGCATCCAGCTCAAATATCAAAATCCTTGGCGATGCTTATCGTATTCATATTTGAATCTCTGTGATCTGATGTCTTATAAACATCAGATAAAGAGACATTATCTGTCCTTCCTACCCACAACCTGATAAGTACACAGCAGTGAGGTATATACAAGATAACGTTAATGAAAACTGCCTTGGAGAAAGGAAAGCAAAGGAAACACACAACAGTCACTGGACCATACAAATGATCAGATTTTGCTGGTTGGGAAATGCAAAAATTTCTTGCCCTAGCAGTGGAGTACCTTCTTAGGATAGCCCATCTCGGAGTTTCCAAATGGTTTAAACATCTGAGAGGAATTCCCTGCCTATTGTCCTCTGTGGCCCCTGACTTTGCCCTCCAGAAAGCTCCTCCTTGCCCACTCCCCTGCATGACCACATTGAAAATAAGCCCTACAGAGCATGGAGTACGGCCTCCTGTGCTGTGAGCAAATTTTAGAGGCTATTTCCTCTTGCTGTGGTTTTGTATATTCGGACATTTATATATAAAAAAATAGAGAGAGAGAGATGTTTGATGTTTGTAGTCCAGGAATGTGGTTTTGTTGGCAACACAATTCCTTCAATAACTTAATAAGCTTCTAGCCTATACTTCCAGTCAATTTGGTGTGCAGAAAATCAGCAAATAATCTCATCCAGACATACTTCTATGTTTATTTTTTCATTCATCATTCATCATTCATTCATTCATTCATTTACTTTCCAGCTATTTTCAAAAAGAAATGAGGTTTGTCCTGCTAAAAGCATTTAAAATTTCCAAGACTAAAACTTATGTACTTTTTTGTGGGACAATAAAAATTCTGTCTACCTGGTGCCCATCTGAGGCCTAAACAAATTTTTCTTTTCTTTTTTTTTTTTTTTTAAATATGTAGAGGAAGAAGAGGAAGAAGATGAGGATGATAACATGTCCACTGTAATGAGGCTCAGGACTAAAATGCCATGGAAAACCTGCTGGCGGTACCTCACTTCTGGAGGATTCATCTTGCTCCTCCTGATGATTTTCTCTAAGCTTTTGAAGCATTCGGTCATCGTAGGTATAGACTATTGGCTGGCCACATGGACGTCGGAGTACAGTATAAACAGTACTGGAAAAACTGACCAGGTACGATGGATTCTGTTCTGTTTTTCAATCTTCAAGGAAATGTTGAGATTAACAGTGATACCGTTTTATCTAGTTAGGTGCTGATAGCCCGGATGTCACAGGACTTCTGTGATGATTCAATAAGTTAATAATTACAATAGGACCTAAATTAGAATAAATCATCAAAAATGTTAAAAATGGAATCTACGATTTTTACTTTTACTTTTAAAAGCTTGTCATAAAAAGCATTTAAAGATAGTGTTTGGGTTTGTATTCGAGAGAGTTACATGCATATGTTTTAGATATATGTTATGTATATGCTAGACACATCCACACAAGACTTTTTTTTCATCTTTCTGAAGGTGTTTGATTTTAACTACCTGTATTAGTGTATTACCTGGTCATTCTGAGATTAGGGATGGGAAGAATGAGCTCTCTACAACGGAAAGTCAAGAATACGCCCCAAACCTGAAAACAAACTCTATATCTTCATCTGCCCTTAGGCAAATCTCGAAAAAGTAAAGGGAGCAAGTAGGGCTTGGCCTGTGGGATTGTGGTGGGAATACTACCCTGAGCCTCCAAGAGCTGCCCTCCTTCGACTGTCTGAATGTATGCAAAATCACGGAGTCAACAATTTTGTTTGACTTTGACGTTTGGTTTTCTAGTAAGAAAAAAACTCAATTGATAATTTCCTATGCGCTCTTTGTGTTGGTTGCTTTTTAGACTTACTATGTGGCTGGATTTAGCATACTTTGTGGAGCAGGTATTTTCCTTTGCCTGGTTACATCTCTCACTGTTGAATGGATGGGTCTCACAGCTGCCAAAAATCTTCACCACAATCTTCTCAATAAGATAATTCTTGGACCAATAAGGTAAAAACGTAGTTATTTCTCACTCCCACACAAAAAATCATAAAAACATGCATTTTAAAATTAAAGTGAAATGGGAAAGTTTAAAGAATTTCTTTAGTTCTTGAATAGGGTCCTTCTCATTTTTGTGACTCTAAGAATGTCCATTAGCAATGTTCAAGTTCCAAGTAATTTTGCATTTTTATGCACTTCAATCTATTTATTTCCTAGGTTCTTTGATACTACACCCCTAGGACTAATTCTCAATCGCTTTTCAGCTGATACTAATATCATTGATCAAGTGAGTACCCGAGTTACTTCCATGTTCAAAAATAAATTTCTCAGTGTCAACTAAGTAGAATTTTAGGATAAAATGTGATTCCCATCAATAATAGAGGATTGCTAAAATTTAAATGAAGGCCCATTTGCATTCAGATCAATATTATATATGCAAATTATTTCTAGAATGAAATATTAAGGGAAAACCTTAATACAAACTAATTTGTTTATGTAAAAGAGGATACTTAGAGAATCAGCATGAAATAAAAGAAATAGTAAGCATCGATCTAACATTTAAAAAATTTTTTTACAGAAAAGAATAATGTGATCAATGTTGTATCGCCATTCATAATATAAAGTTCTTAAAAGTTTAGTATTCACACAGAGTGTCTGTCAGAACTGAAGGGTTGGGATGCCAAACTGTCTTAGATGCCCTTTACTTTTATTGGGTTGGCTCTTGAAGCTTTAGATGATGTCATGTTTTAGGGAATATTCAAAGAATGGCGAGTTTAGCCTAAGTTCTCTAGAAGTTTGTCCTGAAATTAAAGATATCAAACTATGAAATTGGATCACACCAAGAGCAGAACACTTAGAATGATTAAGAAAGGAATTCATCAAATCTGGCCCTAGCCTCTTCTGACTTTCCAGAGTGGCGTTAGGAACACCTAAATTACCCTTGGTTTAGAACACAAATGCTTGATACATTCCACTGACTAAAAAATGTGCTGAGAAATTTTGATGGTTTCACAGCATTAGTGTTAGATTACATTGCACCTAAAACACTTCATAAGGAATACATATTGGACAAGAAGAGATGAAACAGTCATTATTTACAAGATGATGTGATTGCTACCTAGAGAATTCATAATAATTAGTAAAATAAAGAACCAGTTAGAAAATTGAGCAGAGCATCTGTATAACATATATCTCATGAAAATTGTCAACTTCCTCTACAACGATTAAAAATTTAGTGAAAAATAAGTTCCATTCATAATAGCAACAACTATAAAAACAGAAATAAAGGTAATATGAAGAAAAGATATCCAACAATTCTAGAAGTCACAAAAGTCTTGTGTATACATAGAGAGAATTTTTCCTATCAGATATCCAAAATCACCACCAAATTAAAGCACTCTGTTGATCACAGAAGACAAGGAGATCAAAAGAAGAAACAGAATGGAAAAATTCAAAAATGTCAGCATATATAGAAACTTGACATAGGATAAATGCGGCATCTTAGTAAGAAAAGGATTAATTTTTTAATAAATGATATTGGGATAATTAGTTATCCATAAAATACAAAACAAATGGACACAGAATGAAAATGTAAAGTTATAAAATAAAATGTAAGAGAGTAGTTTTATTATCTTGGGGTGAGAAAGGTTTTTTTAAATAAGACCCAGAACTCAGAAACACTAACCAAAAAGGCCAGTAGAAATGACTATAAAAATCTTTAAACTTTTATTGGGCTAAAAATACCAAAGACAAACTTAAATATAATAGGTAAACTAGGAGAAAAACTTGCAAAAAATGTATGAGAAAGAAAATAAACATCATAACATACAAAGAGCATCTACAATTTCATAAGGAAAAGATAAACAATCCAATCAAAAATACTCAAAGGATATGAGCAAGAAATTACAGAAAATTAATTTAAATGTCTTACAGGAGAGAAATAGCTAAATAGGCTTTTTAATACCATGCAACCATTAAAAAGAAATAGATTCGAATACACTGACGTGGGAAGGTTTATGGTCTATCTTGTTGAGTAAAATAAAACAAGCACGTGAACAAACATTTATAGTGTAGTACCATTTATATAAATACTCAAGTAGGTAGATAGGTAGATAACTAATCAATGATATGTATATAGATAAATAGATGCATAGATATACTAAACTACGGGAATTAAGTGAAGAATTGCTTACAATTAACATGTTTATATACTATTTAATACTTTTGTTACTAATCATATAACTTATATATAAAATAATATAATTAATATAAAATAAATACTTTTGTTGCATTGTAACTGGTGTTTCATTTCAGCTAAAACATATTTTTCTTTCAAACTACCTTAATAGCACATCCCTCCAACTTTGGAATCTTTAACTCGCTCAACACTCCTCTGCCTATCTGCCATTGGGATGATTTCTTTTGCTACTCCTGTGTTCCTGGTTGCTCTTTTGCCCCTTGGGATTGCCTTTTATTTTATCCAGAAATACTTCCGAGTTGCCTCTAAGTAAGTAAAACAGAGTTCCACTCTTTTTCAAAAGTCTATATACCCTCTGTTTCAGTGGGTTCTACATTTGTGGATTCAATCAACCGCAGATCGAAAATACTTGAAAAAAAAAATCCAGAAAGTTCCAAAAAGCAAAACTTGAACTTGTCACATGCTGAGTGCTACAGCGAATCCACACTAATGACATGATGTGTAGGTATTGTATTAGATATTATAAGCAACCTAGAGATGATTTAACATATATGGGAGGATTACGTAAGTTATATGCAAATATCATGCCATTTTATCCAAGGGACTTGAGCATCTGCCAATTTTGGTACCCACAGGAGACCCTGGAACCAATCCTCCATGGGGAAAACTATATTTGATTTACTGTGACCTTCATTTGGTATAATGTTTTTTAAGATAAGGTATGGAATTTAGAAATGCAACCTATTTTTAACATGATGAAATCTACCCTTATATTATGTTTCACTTGGAGATCTATTAGAATTATTTCTGTAATTGGTTGTCTGGACCTTACATAACCCTGGGCATATATCAACATGCGGATTATCTATTGAGTTTTGAGTCCATAGATTGGCAAATTTTTCATACTGTAGTCCTTTTTTCTGGACATGATATTGACAGGAAACTTACAAAATCAAACATAATCACAAAGAATAAGTAAATTAATATCATTTTAGTCCACATATGGAAAAAAAGTTAAAAATTTAAAAATTCTTAAAATACATTGTGGGAGATACTAGTAGAAGTAAAGAAAGGATGAAGAGATAAATCAGAGTGATGACTATAAAAGTAGATAATCCTGAATATCTGACAGGAGTGCTATAATTTAAGCAGATTAGAAAATTTCAGAGTGGATCATTTTGCATGCACTTCAGTATCCAGCCAAATAAATAAAAAGTAGCTGTGAATTTTACATTCTCCTGTTAATATAGGGTTTTGACATTTACTGAGATGTTGAATAGTTAAATGAAATATGAAACCAGTTTTGAAATTTTCAGTTTAAATTTGAAGCCCTGCTATAAATAGTATAGCAAATGTTATATTATTGCAAGAATCGTGTTATTTCAACAAACGCTTATTAAGCACTTATTGTGGTAAAATAACTGTGTTAAGCCACATGGCAGATGAAGAGCTCAACATGACAAGATCCTGTTCTCAAAAAATTTTGCAGTGTCTTGGGAAGATAAAACATGTACAAAATCATCCTGATATGTGCATGAAGTGCTAGGATAAGTAGGCAGATATCGAGTTCATTCAAGAAACTGAAAATATGAATATGACCTGATTACAGGGACGAGGAAGGAATGTAGGGGAAGGTAAGTAAGAAGGGAAAGATTATAGTTGGAAACCTCTGAACATAACATATATAAAATTTCATAATTTTAAAAATATAGTTTTTTTCTCCCTCAGAGCTATAAATTCATGGCCTTCAAATGTCAGAGGTCCATATGAAATCTGGAGTATTTTTTTTTATCCCTAGAGTCATCCTCTTTGAGCAAATTCAGACCAAAAGGGAGAAGCTAGCAATCAAATTCACTATTTCTTTTCATTTCTTCTAATATTATTGCTGGTGCTGCTTGCTGGAGGGAAAAAGAAGTTCAAGGTTACTTCATTACCACTGTTTCCAAAGCTGTGCTTGCCATCTCACCACTAATATCAATCTTACTTCAATCATATACTCACTTGGGCCTATTTTGCCCTTTAGCAATATAAATTGAATGCAAAGTTTAGGCAGATATTCCTAGTTCATTACAAATTTGAACTGTGAATTCTGTTTATTGTCAGGGAGAATAATCTGTTATCATTGGTAGTGACTAAAATAGGGAGGAGATGATCATTTTCAAAGAATTAAAATTGATAATGGATTATATACCATTCTCATTTGAAATTCTCTGAAAGTTAGCTAATAGAACCACATGATATGAAATCTCACAAACAAAAGGAGCCTTCTAGGTGTTGAGGCTCTTCAGGGCTCACCCACGGTGAAAAGCTCAGGCAACTTGACAGACTATTTTTGCATACACTAAAAAGAATTTAAGTGGAGAACTAGCTACAGGAAATGCCATGAAATTTTAAGTATCTCAAATCAAAGGTCTAATGCGTGGTTAGTAAGTAAGTGTTTCCTTCTTGCAAGAATACAAGATCAAGCTGTGTCCTCACCTCTTTGGTTCCACAAAACACAGTCCTATAAACAAACATTCCTCCTTCCTAAGTTTTTTTCCTTCACTGCAAACCTCAGTGTAGTGAC
>RJWJ010005141.1:0-21817 GCA_004363605.1 Indri indri | reverse complement strand
TTTGAAACCTGTGGTACAACTCTTAGCCCATCTTCTAGAAGGGCTAGCTCATATGGTTTAAAGAAAAGTTGTCATGAATATGCATCTTCATGAAAAAGGTCAGAGTCAGGCATTTTCATCCATTGAATACTTTCTATACCTGTGTTACACACACACACACACACACACACACACACACACGCACGCACACACACACACACGCAGTTCCTTGGAGGAACTGTGTATGGAAGTTCCACGAAGGCAGGGATTCAAACTCATTGTGGTCAAAGCCAGAATCATTACCTTTTCTCTCCAAATGTCTTCTTTCTGTGTCCTGCCCACCCCCGGCCTGGTAAATAGCATGGTCATTTTTCAAGTCTGCTAAACTAGAAACAGCCAAGCCACGTTTGACTATTCTCTTATGTACCCTGGTATAACCAATCGATTGTTGCAGCTTATAAAGCTGCTTTTAGTTGAGTCTCACAATTGCCCCCTCCTTACTTCGAATCTCACCAGCATCACACTACTTCAGAACTTTTAAAAAGCCTCTTCTGTAGACTGTCCTAACTGACCTTCCTCACTCGCCCCTTCTCCTTCATCCTTTCCATTGTCTCCCAAGTTATGTTGAGTAAGGACAGGTATAATCATCTTATTTCTAGGCTCCCGTGATTTTTTTTGTTCAGCCCATGAAGATCCTCCAGGATCTACTCCCACCCCCTGACGTAGCTTTTTCCCACTGCAACACCCGGAAAGGATTCTTGGAACCAGCCAGATTGAATTTGCCAGGTTCTTCACACACTTGTGTTTGCTCTTGTTATTGTCTTAGCTGGAATGCACTTCTTGTCTATTTCATTAAATGCCCCCTCATGCCTAATATTTGGCCTAAATTCCACCTGCTCAAAGAAAACTCCACCCATCTCCTACGTATGAATTAAGTGCTTGTTCCTCTGTGTCCTATAGCACTTTACTTTAGTTGTTACACAAAGGACAGCTTTGTATGACACATTATGTTCGGCCTCAACCTGTATTCATTATGCGCCAACCCTTCTCTGCCTCTTTAGGTTGCAAGCTGTTGAAGCTTTTGTTACTTGTGTGCTGGGCGAAATAGTTACGATGACAAAGATAATCATAAAATAATCTTTATTTAGAATGAACATGGTGGTCTTTGAACCTAGACGTGTGTGACATTTATTTTTCCCTCTTTATTTGTCCTAGGGACCTCCAGGAACTTGATGACAGCACCCAGCTGCCTCTGCTTTGCCACTTCTCAGAAACAGCTGAGGGACTCACCACCATTCGGGCCTTTAGGTGAGGAAACATGCTTTCATACTGCTGATTAGGCGCTTACATCATCAACAAATGTTTATCTGCACATAACTGATAATTGCTACCATTTTCTGGATGCCCGCCATGTGCCGATAGTGTGCTACGCCAGGAGTGAGAAAAATGTGATCAGAAATGATCAGAGTTAGAGTTTAATCGTCTGATGAAATTTTACCAAGAATAAAGAAAGGATGAAGCAACAGATTGGAAAAATACTAGTTGTGTGACTTGGACAAGACTTTCAATTCCCTAGCCTCAGTTTTCTCATCCTATGAAATGGAGAAATCAATCTTGCTTCTTAGGGTCATTGGACTAATTGATGTAATGCATGTAAAGCATTAACCACAGTGAGTATTGAAGAAGCATCCAATAAAATAAGTGTATAAGTAATAATAGTAATAATAATGATCTTAACCAGAATAATGCTATTACACCAAATTTGTTTATAATTTAATCATTTTTCTTCAATTTTTTAAAGCAAAATAATAATCTAAGCTTTTGATTGAGAGTATTTATTAATATTTAACACTCACAAAATTATTGGCCAGGTGCTGTGGCTCACACCTGTAATCCCAGCACTCTGGGAGGCTGAGGCAGGAGGATCACTTGAGGCCAAGAGTTTGAGACCATCCTAGGCAACATAGGGAGACCACATCTCTATAAAAAACAACTGAGTGCAGTGGTGTATGCCTCTAGTCTTAGCTACGTGGGAGGCTGAGGCAGGAGGATGGCTTGAGCCCAAGAATTCGAAACTGCAGTGAACTATGATCATGCCAGTGCACTCTAGCAGCTTGGGCAACAGAGAGAGATCCTGTCTCTTAAAAAAAAAAAAAAAAATTCCTACCTCTGCTTTTCTTTTCGAGTAAGATCAGAAAAGAAAGGTAACATTACCAAATGTTTCATTTAATCTAGAAAATTCATATTTTAAAGTATTATTATCTTTCTGCAACTGTAATTGCAAGCATGTATGGATTTTAATCAGAGATTTTCCTAACCTAAGAAATTTATTTTTAAATGTAGAATTGGGTCACAGAGTAGATTATAAAGAGGCAACTATCCACAGCATTATATATCACAGAATTTCTACATAAATCCATGTGAGTTTCATCATGAAACACTCTTTAAACATTTCTGCACTTGGCCAGGCGTGGTGGCTCATGCCTGTAATCTTAGCACACTGGAAGGCTGAGGCAGGAGGATTGCTTGAGCTCAGGAGTTCAAGACTAGCCTGAGCAAGAGTGAGACCCCATCTCCAAAAAAAAAAAAAAAAAAAAAAAAAAAAATTTAAAATTAAAAAATTAAGAAAAATAAAAAACATTTCTACCCTGGTATATTTTCCCATCATATTGTGTAATGCCTTTCATGGAGGATGTCAGAACTATTTATTGGCATTCAATATAGATATTAAGATAAAATTTGTATTCTAATAGTAGCCAGCAATGACCAGTGGTGTTAGTAAATACACTATATCAAATATTACTTTTTTCACCAAATAAATTCTTTCAAGTTAATTTGTTTAAGAAATATTTGAGTATTCAACATATGCCAGGTACTATTCTTACTGTGGATATATAAGGACTAAAAAGCATGCATGGCCTTTCATTTTCACCGCAGGTAAAAGTGACACTGTTTTCTCCTGTACCCTGTACCTGCCATGTTATCCTATTTATTTCCTTTGTGATATTTATCTGAGTATTTTAAATTATCTTTTATGGTTGTTTGTTGGCATGTTGTCTGTCCCTTTCCAGGAGAATGTGAGCCCTATCAGGCCTCCCCCCAACCCTCAACCCCATACTCTTTTATAACCATTACCTGGGGAAAATGCCCAGGACTAAGTACTCAAGAAATACATACTGACTAACTAGCTAGCTTGGACTCTGTCCTAAAGAGCTCACAGCCTAGTAGGAGAAAGGGTTTAAGAAAAAAGTGGCAATACAGTATGATACATAGTCTAATATACGTACCACAAAAAACAACTGTATGAGAAAGCAGGGTAGCACTCTGTCTCAAAGGAATGGGGAGGTAATTATTGAACAATAAATCTTTAAATGTTGAATAGTTGACCTGGCAGATAAAAAGGATGGAATGTTCAAAACGGAAGTGATAGATGTAGAAATGCATGAAGATTTCTGTTTTATACAGAAATCAAGAGAATCCAGTATCACTGAAATATAAAGAAAGTACAAAGAAGGTGGCTGTTGGGATGAAGGTTGAAACCACAAAGACAGTCTCGTATATAAAGGGTATTGAATAATACCTTTGGGGAACTTGGACTTTATTCTTTCCATGCTGGGAAGTTGCTGAAGAAATAGAGGAGAGTGGTGTGATCAGAGTTGTGTTCATCAGGATAACTCTGGTCTGCTGTAAAGGATGAATTGCTGTTGGTTAAGGCTAAAGGCAAGAAGATTCCAGGAAGCTGTGACAGCAGTCCAGGTGAGGGATGACAAAAGGCTAGCTCAGGAACTAAGGACTTGGGGAGAAAGTGCAAATTTGAGAAATATGTAGAAAGTGGGATCGATGAGATTTAGGGACAAACTGAATGTGAGGAGTAAGGTTGAGGAAGAAGTTGAAGGTAATTCTTTGTAGGTTTCTGATTCCCATGAGTAAGCAGTTTTCCAACTCAGGAAACTGAAGATGATGTAGAGGATTGGAGTAGGAATGATGAATCTGGTTATGGACAGATAGAGGTGCTGATGAGATATCCAGGTGGAGATGTTTGTGGTCAGTTAGTATATAGGTCTGGAGTTTAAGAGATACCCAGGGCACCTCCCGACCCTTCCAGGTCCCCCATGTCTATCATTCTACACTCTATGTCCATGTGTGTGCATGCACCCCTTAAATGATAACAAGCATGGGTATCATCCTCTTATGGATATTATTTAAAGTTTTGGCCATGGATTTGATTGCTAAGATGGAGGGTGTAGGCTAAGAAAAGAGGAGCTTGGACAAAATTTTCAGACTACCAGCACTTAGGGAGCAAACAGATAAAATTGATCTTAGGGAAAATATGATCTGCCAACTGCTAACTCCTTAAACAAAGCTGCTTCTCTTAGGTACGTACTTTAGAGTAAGATATGTAATATTACTTGTCCCTTCTGACTGCCTTTTATATTTGGCTAACTAGTGCTTATCTCACTGCTGAAATATCGGTTCATGATTATCATCTACTGTGGGAAGTCTTCCCTGAACATTAGAATATAGATTCCATGCCCTTGAGATCTCTATGTTAACTTGTACCCTAAACTTGCCACACTGTATCATAATCAACTGTGTGTGTGCATTCCTCCACAAGATTGGGAGCTCCTTAAGAGCCTGTAACATGCCTTTCATCTTTATCTTCAGAATATTATCAGAGTTGGGCACACAGTAGGTGTTCAAATGTTTCATGAATGAATTAAAGGACACCCCATTGCTCAACCTGTTGCTTCCTGGTGATATTGCAATGGCCCTTCAACTTCTTTTATCTACTTCCAGTTCTCCTAATTTGGAGAGCCTCTTTGAGCTCTGTTTTCCAGTCAACTTCCTCAGGAAAGGGGAAGGGATGGTGCCGCCCCTTGTGGCTTCAGGCTTCCTACTAAAACTCCTCCTGACTACCTCATCCTGAGCCTGGCCGACCCCAAGACAGGCCAGCCTGATGCTATCAAATCCAAACCAATGCCCTCTCTACAGAAGGAGGATCCAGGTCTTGGCAACCTTGATCTTGTGTCTACTGCTTTAGCAAGTTGGTCCCTGCAAAAATTGACTACCCTATGACTGAGAAAATATTGGTGGTAAAGATCAAATTCACAGACCTCCCTTCATTGGATATATCCAGAAATGAGAGGCCAGCATCCAAGCACTTTGCCTCCCTTGAGGCCACCTAAGTCCCTTAATTGGTCAGTTCAGATTTTCGAGAGCCCTTCATCCAAATGACACGTTAAGGTAAGCAAACATTTACGTCTAGTAGCTCTACCCAAGCCAAGGACAAGTCTAGAAGGTCTAAGGGACTGCTGTACCTGTGTTTGATCCTTATGTACCTTCATAAGGCAACATCACTGTAGTGGACCTTAATTCAGTCTTGTCCTCCTCCCAAGACTTCAATGATGTAACAATGTCAAATGTTACCATTTAGTAGGGCAGACCTCATCTTCCCACTGTGGGAGGATAAACCATCTAAGTAGTAGGCAAAAAATCAGGATAGTGTGGATGAATACAAACATTTTAAGCATTGTATAATGTTTAAAAGTGAGCATTTTAAGAATAAATTGAATGGTCAATGGTAGTAAAAACAGAAGAAGTAGAATAAAAAGAAATTAAAAGTGCCCACTGGATATGGCAACAATGAAGCTCTTGGCAACCTTAGCAAGAACAGTAATGGTAAAGTGAAAGGCGTAAAGTCAGAATTCGGAAGGTTGAAGAATGAACTGAAAGTCAGAACATGGATGTGGCATGGAGAAGCTACTCTTTGAAGAAGTTTGGGGGGAGCTAATGAAAAGAAGGAGGATTTTTTTTTTAATGTTTGTCTTTTTATTTTGAGAGGGTAATGAGCTTGACATTTTTAAAGACTGAAGGGAAGAAGTGGAGATATAGGCAGGATGGGACAACTGATGGAGTGGATTTTCGTGTCAGATTAGCAGGAATTTGTGCCGAGTGCCCAAGTGGAAAGACCAGCTCATCTTGAACAGTATTTGGTGCATAGCTCTACTGTGAAGGTAAGGAAAGAACGTGAATGGATTCGGGCAAGCTGGTAGGTGAAATAACAGGAAGTTGATGGGTTCAATATAGAACAGCCTCTATTTTCTCTCCAAGGGACAAAGTGAGGTTATCTTCTGAGAGTGACAGGGACAAAAATGAGCTAGAACATCTTGAAAGGCATGAGGAAGATTTAAAATGAAAGAGGAAATTGACCAGGTGTCAAGGTTAAGAGTTTTCATTTACCTTATTCACTGAACACATGAGCAAAATTTAGCATTACTATTGCTAATTTTACATTAGGAAAAATTCTAGGTAGATATACAAAAAATAAAATATTCTGTTAACCTTCAATGCTTGAATTAGAGTTGGAAGAAACAAAAGACAACCCAACTTCTTTGTAGAAGTGCCTGCATGATACTCAGTTAGTTTACATCTTACAGAGTTCATTTTTAAAGTAAGTATTAAATACCATAAATATCAGCATTTTTTAAACCAAAATAAGTCTTATAAATGTGAGAATGGCCCTGGTGCCGTGAATAAAATTCTAGAATCTTTACATTTGGTACTTGCGGTCAAGAATCCAACACATTCTTTTCCATCCATCTGTTCCTTTCTTTTAAACTATCCAGAGTCCCCAGAGTGTTGAGCTCTTTTGGAAAGTTAGTATTTACTGATTAGGCTGCTTTTCCTCCCCTGCGTGGAGGGTTCGTGGTGTACTCACACAAAGCAACAAACTCCCTGAAGTAGTTTACCGCGAAGTATCACAGTTAAATTAGATTGAGATTTCAGTGACCTTTCCTATTTTTTTTTTTTTTTGTCTGACAGAATAAAGGTCTAAGAATGTTCAGAAGATGAGCTGGATGTGGATGAAAAGATACAGACTGAGTGTGTCAAAGTTTCCATTAGGAAAACAGAGGGTTTCTTGCCAAATAGAAACACGCAGAAAGAATGTTCACTGCATTTTCACCCCTCCCCTCTCACTGCTGCCTCAAACTGTTGCCAACTCCATTTACAAACTCTTTAAGAGTGTGTCAGAAACAATATCCCAAATGAAATGGAGAGTCAGAAGAATCTCAGATGAAGCCCTTTGGCAAAATCAAGTGTTTGATGTTCATCTCAAATGTGGTCACCTCCAGTCCCTCCATCTCCGCAGTCCTCTAGGGAGAGTTATCTGTCTCTAGCTCCCTGAACATGTGGGGCTTTCTCGAATCTGTGCCTTTGCTTATGTTGTCTCTGCTACTTAGAATGCCTTGTTCACCTAAAAAATTCCACTCATCTCTTAAAACCCATCTCAGATCATCTTCCCTGTCTTTTGTAAAATCTCACCTAACCCTTCCAGTCTCCCCATCCCTCATACCATTCCCTACCATCCTGATCCTGTAATCAGTGCAAATTATAGCCTTTCTTCATGTTCATGTAGCATTTTGTGCACAAGGTCATTACAGGGTGTGTTGCACCATCTTTACTTGTTAATGTTGTATTCACCTCCTCCCCTAGACAGTAGGCTCCCCAAGGGAGGAGGACATGTCTTGGTCATATGTATATCCCCAGTGTCTAACATAATGTCTTACTTAGAGTTGACGCTTGCTAAATGCTTCTGAATGAATGGATGAAAATCTACCTAACATGTATCTAGCAAGTACCGAAAAAATGAGCCTTACATGTATGTATCTCTTTGCAGTTCCTGTCCACTATCTCAGTAAATCCTATAATCCTATGAGCTTGCCCTCCCCATCTTTTAGTTATTTACTATACTCATCCCTAAAAGGATCATCTGGAGGGAAAGAATATTCCCTGGAGTGCTTGGTCCCACATCGGGGTGTTGCCTTCAGCCAGGTCCTTCTGTGCATGGCATTTGGGTCAAGGATACCTAACTCAAAGTGAAATAACTGTTTGGCTCTAATTTCCAAATCCTTTGATTGCTGTATATCAGATCTTGCTGTCTGACTGAATTATCTATTTAGTTTGCCATATTGGAATGATCAGATCGATTGGATGGATATCAAGAATCTGCTTTATATTGGCCTGTATGGATTGCTTCAGTGGGCCAAGTGAACACCCCACCTAGGACTTCATTCTTTGACATAAGTGATGATTCGTTATAAAGTTTTGCAATTTTATTTGAAGTTTTGATGGGGTGAGGGGTGCTGGAGCAGTCTTTCATCAAACAGGAATCACTGGCATGCTGTCAGATGAAATCTGGTGATTCCTTGAACACATAGCTTGTAGATGGGAAGTCTGTATAAGACAAGCCATGGCTGCAGAGCATGAATAAACCACATTTTTATTTGGTATTTCCCCAACCTTCATACTGGTTATTTTCAATAGATCATGCAGCTTTCCATTGTTTCTGTTATTCAGGGAAAATAATTGAAAAATGAAAAGAGAGTATCTTCGTGATTTAGAAAATATTTTTCACCATGTAGCATGAGTTTCTTTAAGACAGTTGCTCAGATGTTCAAATGGATAGGCTTTTACTAGCAGTTTAATTTGTAAAATAAGTTACACAGATTTGGCATGATTATGTTGAGCACCAAGAATGACCTTAATTTGTCAGGGTTCAATATCAATATCTAAACTGTATGTATCATAGAACTCTGAAAGTACCACAAACCAAGAGTTCCTTTTATGCAATGACCATCCTTACAAATAGTTTAGAATTTGGGGCTGGGCGCGGTGGCTGATGCCTGTAATCCTAGCACTCTGTGAGGCTGAGGCAGGCGGATCGTTTGAGCTCAGGACTTCGAGACCAGCCTGAGCAAGAGCGAGACCCCATCTCTACTAAAAATATACAGAAAAAATAAGCCGGGCATGGTGGCACATACCTGTAGTCCCAGCTACCCAGGAGGCTGAAGCAGAAGGATTGCTTGAGCCCAGGAGTTGGAGGTTGCTGTGAGCTAGGCTGATGCCATGGCACTCTAGCCTGAGCAACAGAGCAAGACTCTGTCTCAAAAAAATAAAAAATAAAAAAATAAAAATAAAAGAATTTTGGGGTATAACTATCTTATCTAACAATCTTATCTTGCCATCTCCAAGGCACCCTCCCTACTTCTTGTCACCCTAGTTTTCTTCTTTGGTTCCCAGAAACAAGAGGCAAAAAGAGAATTTTTAAAGTATATATTTGCCTGTTCCAAATGCATAGTTTTCTGTCTTCCCTTGTTCTCATCCAGCACCTCCCATTCAACTGTAATTGCGTCATTTGGAATAGTAACATAAATCCATAAAAAGTAGGTAGAGTATATTGCATTTCTGAACAACTTATTCTGGTTTTTCTAAGACCCTTGCAACATAGGCCATGCCTTGTTTTCATAGCTACAATAATTATTTGGAAACTTATGAAATGATCTTTAATAAAACGTTGTCATTAGAAGGACTCCTTTTCCTGGTAAGGGTATAAGAAAGGAACGATACACTTGACCACACCATCTCTATGAAGAATGCAGCAGAGCAGTAGCAGCTGGTCTCTATTTTGGGGAAGGAGTCCATTTACCAGTTATCCCATCCCATCGGTGTGTCACTACGTTGAGTAAACAGTGTAGTAGTAAGTGTGACTGCTTTTTATTACTTCTCCTGCTAACATCATAATATTTTTGTTTTTCGCAGGCATGAAACCAGATTTAAACAACGTATGCTGGAACTGACGGACACAAACAACATAGCCTACTTATTTCTCTCAGCTGCCAACAGATGGCTGGAGGTTAGGACGGTACGTTCATTTCATGATTTCAAAATGAAACCAAACAGAGAAGACATCTGACACAAAGAGGCAGACAGTTGTAAAAATTAGTCTTCCACTGAGATTCAGCACTAGCTTCACATTTTCTGGACTTTAAAATAGGTCAGGTTTGTTTATGTTACGGATGGAATTTGTCATAATGTTTTCACTAATGACAAGACAAATAATCCAAAAAGCAAAATTCGATTTTGTGTTCATTAGTCTCTAGATTACATAAATTAATGGAATGGCAAATATTTGTATAACTTCAATTTTTTTTTTCAAAAGAGTACATTTGACAAGCAAACAGTTGTACTCATTTCCTTTATTGAGCTGGACAGGCCTGGCAGAGATGGCAACTTTCTATGTTGTGATTCAGTGCAGGATATGTTAGGATAAAATGTAAAAAACTACAGCTAATCATCTGTTGCCTTCTTCTGTCCTGTACGATGTAGAAGAACAGGCAGCAGCTTTGGCATCACACTTGGTCTACCAAGTTAATTTATTTGCATCCTAACTTCTCACCTATAAAACAGGAATAGGAATATGTACCTTGTGAAAGTAGTACAATTAAAAATAATATAAATCCCCTAGTACATTGATAGGCAAATGTGTTCAAGAAATGTCTTTTGAATGTATAGATGAATAGAAACAGTACCCCCCACCCCCCGCTAAGTAGTTTATAAGCTAATGAATGGGAATATAAAGTGGAAGACAGATGAGACAGACGTTCCAGACAGGGAGGAATATAGTTTGCAGTCTGTGTAATCTGCAGCAAGAATAAGCTACTTTGGTGGCAATGGTGAGTTGATAGTAATTTTTTTAGTGGTTATCCATCAGTTTTGAAAAGAAAAAGCAGGTTTATCTGTACTATTAGAAGAACCTTATTCCCACTGATGATGTTTTCCTAACATCTGTAGGCTTTCTTTCAAAACTCAACATACCAGAGAGGGAAGATGGTAAAGAGAATTTGATAGGGTTGAAATGAAGCGGGCCGAGTTAACATCTGAGCAGTTGATTGACAGCTATAGATGGATATAGAATATTGGACACCCTTGTGAGCTTTGGTTATCATGATTTCTCACTGGTTTACAAAGATTCTCTACTACTAAATTAGTCATTACGTAGAAATTATTCAGCAACATGGCACAATTTTTTTTCACAAATTTTTGAGAGAAACATTGGTTGTTGATAAATTCCTTTCAGGTAGCTGTGAGGTTTGAAAGGAGGCAGGGCAGAGTTTCTCAGGAATTGCTTACAGATAACATAAAGGCAAGTGAAGCATCGCTTCGGATTTATCACAAAACCAGAACACTATTCCTAAGCCCAGACATAAATCCTTGTTTTAAGCTTCTGTTTGTTGTGGGGTTTTTTATTACTGTTTTCTCTAAGGAAAAATAATAATATCTGATTAATATAATTAATGATAAAATAGCTTAATGAAAGAATGTCTCAAAATCATAAGGGGAAAACGTTAGCAGTTATCTCTGTATCTGATTTTCCAGAACTTGAAGATCAAGCACGTCTTTTAAGGGGCAAGTGTGTTTGCTTTGAACTTGAGGTGCGAGTCGCACTGTGACTCCTGTTCCTGCTCTTTAGCACTTCCTACTGTCAGGTTAATGGGTAAGTGCTGAACAGGAACCTTCAAGCAAACCATATGCTCTGTTCTCATAGCCAGAAGACAAGATATTAGAGCCTTAGGACTGCCAAGAAAGGGAAGGTCAGGATAAATTAGAAAGGAACAGCAGCCAAAATCAGAATGTTTTAGTCTAATTTGACTCACAACCCAGTACTTTAACCCCCATGTGAAAAAGCAGCTGAACCTACTGGAATATAAACAAATCTAGCTCCACTTGCAGAAAACCATAGAAAATACTGACATTTTAAACAGGAAGGACAGGAATCTGCCATTCATTTTGTTACTTTAGAATACGTTCGTTGTTATGTATTCTCTTTGCTTTCTGTGTATTATCTAATTTCTGTGTGCTATCTAATTTCATCACTATAACTCTCCCTTAAAAATGAACTCAAAAAACTAAGGAGTCTTTTGCTTTTATTTCTGATGGGTCAAGGTAAATCTTGATAAGAAACTTTTGTTGATTTATTGCAAAGTTCCAGGCATATTTGCTGACAGGGTTCAAGGTCCTTTGTGTATGATTTGTCTCCGTCTGTTGTATTTATGTGTCAATAAGTTTATATGGATATGTGTGTGATGTGCACACACGCACACACAGACACACGCACCCCTCTAGACAATCCCGGAAATCCATAAGACCAGTCAGATGCACTCTCACTCTGCCCTTTTGAATACACTGAGAGTTTACAGTGTATTCAGAGGAAGAGTCAGGAATACTTAAAAATAAATATAATTTAATCCACTAATGCTGTAGTCCAAGCACATATGCCATAGCAGGAGTGTTACATAAATTAAGTTGATCACTCCTATTGGGAAATATCCTTTTCTCCCAATTGTACAAGTATAAATGACCTCATTACTACTGTGCTTCTGTAGACACATCCGCATCACTGAAGACACGGTTTTGGTTTGAAATAACTGGATCTGTGTCAGAAACATGAATGTTGAGATATAAGACCTTGGAGAGTAGGGTGTGAATTGTTCTCTGAACCCCACATCTGGACATGTTCTGCCTTGTAAGTCATTAAAAAAAAAAAAAGTAACGAAAACTTCTATTCAACCCAGTATGTGTGCATCGATGTTATCTATGGTATTGGCACAGTCCCCCGCTTCGCCTATCTTTGCCATAGCACTTGGTAAATTATCATAAATATTTGCTTATAGTAAACATTCTTAGAGTTTCCAGAGCAGAAACACAACGAAAATGATACAAGAAATGTCAAAAAGGTCAATGCATAGGGCATAAATTAGAGGAGGCAAGCACCATTTCTTGATGGAGACTTCACCAACTCTGATGGATGCACTCAGAGCCTTAAGGGAAAGAGGAGAAAACCTGGTATCGTAGCTTCCTGTGGCTGTATTTCCCTCCACTTTCTCCTCATTGCCGGTTTCAGCTAAAGCAATGCCACTGCTACTGACAGAAAATCTCAAGAAGAAGAAAGGAGGGAAACCAGAGTAAAAACAACTTTCCTTGAATTTGAGAAGTTCTCTGAGCCTCATCAAAATGGTTTAAAAATATATAGCTTTTGCTTCTTTTTCCCATTCATATTAAGTAAGAGTTAAGACAGTCACATTTTATTCTTTATGGGTAACAGTTTTACCTATGGAAGATTTAGCCTTGTCCACCATATTCATTTCATATTCATTTTGAATTGGGAAAAAAGTAAAGGCCACAACATATTCAAATCCCAAAAGGACAAGAGTCTAAAAGAATAAAATAATTTGGCCAGTAGAAAAGTAGCTAGACCGTGGCCACCCAGGTTGCTTTGGCAGCAGCGGGGATTGTTTTTCCTCTGGGTGCCAAGTGAAGCGGGCCCCGCTTGTGTGCAGTGTGTCACCATAGCCTAACCTTTGAATGCTGCTTACGTTCTTTTGTTCAGCCCAGTGTTTTCTCTTCATCCCTCTGCGCTAAACAATTCCAGTTCTTTGGCATCAGTGTTTCCAGTTGCGAAAATTGTGTAACTCTGTCTAAAGGCCGTCTTTCCAAGGCTTTGTCTTGCTGTGTGGTGAAAAGGATAAAAGAAAATTCACATCAAGAAGCCAAAAGGAAAAAAAAAAAAGATCTTTGGAGTCAATAGGCTAAAGTGAAAATAGTCTTCAGGGTGAGCTTGCACAAGAGTCTATTTCATGAAATAACACAGAGTTTTTTGTGTGTTCACAACTCCACAATAGACAGGTGTGCACTGATCTTGTAATTCGGCGGCCCTGATATAATCTCCCCACGAATGATACCATAGGCATGTACTGCTGAGAGCTATATGAAGGAAGGAAAGAGATTGCGTGTTTTTCAGCTGTTATTAAGTATTTACAGATCTGTTTTGTAGAGAGTTACAGTTTGCATTATAATCCTGCTTATAGGTAGATGTCATTGAATCACTAGAAATCTGGCAAGAGGCCTCTCTTCCTGACATGGGAATCAAAGACTTCTCTTCTGGAGGGGAGTGTTGAATTCACAAAATTGCTGGAAGTTATAATTTAGCACTGTACATATAAAATCTCCTGTGTTTGTGCCCTCTTTTAAAAGTGGATAATTCATGTATGTAGTAGTTTCTTTTTCCTAGGTTGAATCTTTCATTCTGTTGTATCATTTTGACAAGAGATGTTTTCACTGAGTAGATTGGTTGGGATGTGTAAGGCCATAGCAGTAAAATAAATGCTATTAATGATACCTAGGTATTTGCTGTCCTGCATGTGAGTTGTTTGGACCATCTGCTTCTCCTTTTCTGATTTATTGCCTTTAAGCCATTTTGCTGCTCACATATTTGCAGAAGAATGGAAAGAAGGTGTAAGCATAGGGTCACTTTGTGATTCATTAAACTTCTTAAATTTAATGGTAAAGGAAATGGAAAATGAGGAGATAACATAAGCTTTTATATTATCTATTAATTTCACATTTTTATACTACTATACTATTTGATGGGAAGTGATTGGAATTTAGTGATTTTACTATGAAATTTCTTGATAAACATTGTACACAAAGGAGCTTCCTCCCCTACGCAGATCAAGATAAAATTCTGATTAAATGCCTTTAAAAAATTTTCAGTTCCTTAGAGAAAACATTTTTCAGCTGTGGTAATAATCCAAGAGTGACCTGGAAAGTATCTAATTAGTATAATTAAAAGACAAAACAAATAGCACTTTATTAAAAAAATATAAAAGAATATTTTTATGATAAACGTCATAGTTTTGTTTTAGATACTAAACTACAGACATATTGGCTTTCAAGCTATCATATCTATTTGAATTTAGTAGATTATAGATTTTGAAAATGGGTTCATCTCCTGAAAATGTGCTGCAAAATATACCTCAAAAAGTTATGCCTTCTTTTTGCTGAGGTGTCAAACACGTTAACTATATAACATTATATATGAATTTGCACATATTTTAATTACCAAACTAATAATTAATAATGTCTAATGATCCTATCGAAAGCTTTATGAGTAGTTTTGAAAAATTAGCTATGTGAAACGGGCCCAGGAAGTATATATTGACAACTTATTGATCAGCCTTCTCTTTTTTCTTCCTTCATCTGTTTTTACTTCACTTTCTGGCTCTTTCACCAAGATAAGACTACCCGCATGTTACCATAATTATTATTTTAATTCAATAGAAAATAGTTAAAATTGTCATCTAATTGAATCCACCATTTCTTTCTATACAAGAGGTGAATCCCTGAGCCCAATATAGCATACAAAGATTTCTGTATTAAACTAAATTTAAGAGAGAGAGAGAGAGAGAGTGAATAACTTTTTTATTTTATTTGTTATATTTATATTTATATTAGGCCCACTGCTTAATTTCCTTTATTTAGACCCAGTGATTTTTGCTGTTTCAGCTTCTCAGATGTGACCTTGTTCTAGTGTAGTCCTATTCAGATCTGGTCTTTATAAGGGAGGACACAGCAACACAGCATTTTATGAGTTTTTTTTCCCCACAATTGAAATAGTAAAAAAAATAATAATAATTTGGAACTGTGTGATGAAGTTCATAGCTTAGGAAAGATTGCTTTTCACTTTAGAAAGAGAAACAACCCCTAACACTTCTATTAATACATAACAAAGCTTTTTGAGAGACAGTCATAGACAGTTCTTAATGGGGGATAAAAAGATCTTAAAACTTGGTGTTGGAATTCCCACTTTATAAAAAAATGCATCCTCGTAATATCTTTACATGTTCAACTCTTAAACTCTGGAAAAAAGATTGGTGGAGAGTTAAGTGATTCATAGGAATCCTAAAAGTGAAGTCAGGAGAAGTTCTAATTTAGAAGATATTTGGCTAATAAAAACACTCATCAACTGTTTTATGAAGGGGTAAATGTATCCAGTCATTTATTCCATAGAGAATCACTGAACCTTTACAATGCACTTAGCATTATTCCTGTTACTGGAGATAATAGTCGTAAAAATTCAGACCAAGACCCTGTCCTCATGAAACTTAGATTCTGGTGAGAGCAGACAATGAGCATGCAAACAAATAAACAAGTAAGATCATTCAGATGGCTGTAAGTGCTTTGAGAAAATAAAACAGAACAATGGGATAGAGAACAGTTCCAGGGCTGGAGTTAGGGGCCAAGAAAGAAGACCTCTCCAAGGAGGGGATATTTGAGTTGACCCTTAAATGATGAGAAGGAACCAGGTGACAGAGACCTGGGGATAAGCATTTCAGGCAGTCATTGGCAGAAACAAAGTTGGTGTGTTCCTAAGAATAAGAAAAAGGCCAGCGTGGTTGGAGCAGAAGGAAGGAGTAGGAAAGGAATCTCAGATAAGGTCAGAGTAGGCAGGGCATAGAATCTAGACTTCATGTCATATAGGCTTTGTAATTCATCTGAGTCTGAATTTATTAAAGTGCGATAGGCAGGTATAGATAATTCTAAAGAGGCAAATTACGTGATCTGACTTACACTTTTAAAAAAATGTGTGAATGAATGAATAAATGAATGAGGTTTTTCCTTCCCGATGAAGTCTCTTGGCAGGAAGCAGAGCATAGAAGTTAATATTAATAAAAGGAGTGCCTTGCCTAAAACCTTTAATGTTTAATATTACCCACAGAAATTTCCCATCAGACAAATAACATATTTCTTTATGTCCAGCCAGGAACACCTTGCTGGAAGTATGCTCTGGTACTAATTCACTTTCTGGAATTTATCACAGAAACTCTTTTACATATCTTTTTTGAAAATACAATATGGAAATAATGTATAACATAACTTTGAAAGTATTAACTTTACACAAGAGAGGTGAAAGGAAAAAATTCATATTGTTATAAATATTTTATAAGTATTTGAGAGTACATTAGCATTTATAACCATAAAAGAACAGCCCAAACTAATTGGAGTCTGCTTCCGATAAAGGGGAAAAGAGGAAGAACTGTCTGATTGGGGTGTGACAAGTTGTTAACAAATGGATACATCAGAAGAAATAATCAAAGAAGTATTCACTACCTCTGTGGAATTTATTGAGGATAAACTTTATTTGATTTTTTTTCTTTATTCTGGGTAAAGATCATGGGAATCAATATGGTATTAAATTTTAGTGCCTGTTTTAACCTTTGGTTTTTTATGATGCACACAAATTTTTAACATTGCTTCATACATTTGAAAATTATCCAAGGGAGAAAAAACATACTGGTAACGTGGAGATGGGGAAATCTATCTGGTATTTAACATTTTTATTCCTTTTAAAACCCCTGAGAATTAGATATAATATCTATTTTCCAAAGAAGGAATTGAATCTCAGAGGGGCTTAGAGTACTTGTCTAAGCTCAAAGCCAGTGTTTGAACCCAGATTCTGACTCCAAGGCTGGGATCCTTGATTGCTCTCCAACAGTTTGATCTTTGGAGCTGTTTTTAAAAGAGACAGGAATGCACACATGTGAGCTCATTTGAGAAACTTCATTCTTTGATTTCAGCATGTTAAACGCTCCATTACTGTCATTAATGTCTTACCACCTAGTTGCTACCTGGTTTTTATTGCTGTTGTTGTTTTGGGTTTTTTTTTGTTTTGTTTTGTTTTGTTTTTTGAGGGACCAGAGATGTGTCTAGCTAGAAAGGTTCATCAGTGGGAGGAAACTTGAGAAAATTCTAGAAGTACCCATGCCTGAAATTCTACCTGCATTTGGGACATGTGATACATTACCATGAGAAGTTTTTAGAATTTCTTTGTTGAATGATAAGACAGAACAACACCTAAGAATGTTGGGGGTTGGGAAAGGAAGAGGGCGTTAGAAAAGGTACAGATGTCTCTATCTCTCATTTGAGTCTAAGGTGACCCTTAATGAATTTTTAAAGTTTTGTGAAAGAGTTTATAATTGAATCATATGCAATCCAGATACACTAAGACATATCCATACTTATAATTTTGGAGAAAATATAGGCACTATTGTTATTTATGAGAAATCTATAGATTGAATGTCCCAGAATCTAAGCCCAGATAGTTGACACAAAGTTCCGATACAAATACCAAGATCAGCAGAGGCAAATTTCTGCAGGGGCCTTGTTATGGCACACAGAAGAGCCAATCACAGTCCTGACATAAGAACACATGAAATGTAAGCTAGAAAATCAGGTCCAGAAATAGTTGCTTGTCTGGCAACACAATGCAGTAGTAAGGGACAAAAAGGAAATCCTACATCTGATCCTGGTTGTGCCACCGATTGCAACTTAACTTCTGCCAAGGTATTTAACTTCTCTGAACCTGCATCTTTATATATATAATGAGGACATTGCATCACTCTCCATTCCAGCCCTGTATTGTAAGTTACCATTTTTCTCTACATCTTAGGTATTCTTCCTCTGAAATTTAACAGGACACACATAGAATGGAGTATATTTTTCTAGTGATCACCTCTGTAAGTTGATTGAGATCTTTGGTTCAAGAACCTGGGAATAATCTTTTAATATTTTTTTCTTGCTCATTTTTAGGATTATCTGGGAGCTTGCATTGTCCTCACTGCATCTATCGCATGCATCAGTGGGTCTTCCAATTCTGGATTGGTGGGCTTGGGTCTTCTGTACGCACTTACGGTAGGTATGGATGAAAATCTCTCTCCTTTTGTGCAGTGTTGGTGGTACTTGCCATGGTTATTATCAACTCTTATTCTTGGATGTTAAAGGAGAAGTTTGAAATTCATAAGAAGTTGACATCTTGCAAATAATTATAGAAAACCTAAAACCCAGCATTTTAGGACAGTTTGGATTCATTCCTGACATTGCGAACCAATTTTTAAAGCTAATCAGATCCCATGGTCAGGGTGTTCCCAGGGTTTTTTAGGTCCTGCTCCTGAGTTGTTCCCAGCCCAGTGGGGACACTAAAATGAATGTGAATACTCATGAGATAAGTGCAAACAGAAGTGTATATAACTCTCCATTGTGCAAGGAAATCATAGGACAGTTCACAAATTGGTGACACCTGGAGACCCTTGAAGAGAGCAGACACCTTTCTTTGCCAATATATCCCACGGTGTTCTCTAATATCCTGCAGCGCTTGTGAGTTACACCACACAGTACACACTAACCGTCTACGTCATCCTATTCCAAAATATACAGCAATTACAAAAGTGTCTTACTTTATCCTAAATGTGTTAATTTTTTGTCACCTGACACAGATAACCAATTATTTGAATTGGGTTGTGAGGAACTTGGCTGACCTGGAGGTCCAGATGGGTGCAGTGAAGAAAGTGAACAGTTTCTTGACTATGGAGTCAGAGAACTATGAAGGCACCATGGGTATTGTTGGGAATATTATTTTTTTCACTTAAATATTTATTTTAAACAAATATTAGTCTGTGTTAAGCACATTGTTGTTTTTGCTTTTGCTTTTGCTTTCTATTTCAATATCCGGAGAACCCCCTGCTATCTTGACTTTGCTTAACTATGAACACCTGAAGAGATAAGACTATTTAGGCCTGAAAGGCCTTGGATAGAGCCAGAGTCCAAATAGATATTATTTAATGATATTTAAAGAGAGTTATGAAATATTTGGGCTTTATTACATGAATTGCCAAAGTAAACTATAAGTTACTGTATTCTCTTTGTCAAGACCTTATTAATTTAGATGTCAAGAACCTTAGATCTTAAAATACTGAGATTCTCAGCTTTGCTAGAATAAAACTGGCAGGAAATTCAATACTGAGGTTGGAATAAACTTTGTTAAATGCAAATCTCAAGCTTCCAAGGCATTCCTTTACCTCGGTCATTGAACAGCTATCTAGCTCTTTAAGGATGAAATCCAAATAACTTCACTAAGACCACCAGACAACCCTTGGCCACCTACCTTGTCTCATTTCTCATCATTCACCTGTACAACTTTTAATCTGGCCACACTAACATGCTATGCTTTTCTTTTTATCTTTGTTCTCCTCTGTATATATATTTGAAATAAATTTCCCCATCTCTCTTTACTTTAAATTTAGAAACAAATTTATGTATATATATTTATATAGATACATGTATATGTGTATGTATAAATATATTTAAGTATTTGTGTGTTTCTTTCTGTATCTATCTCTAGCTGTTATCCATTTATCTGTCTGTTCCTCACCCCCTCCCCAGATCCTTCTCAAGTTCCAGAACATTGGCCACAGGAAGGGGAGATCAAGATTCATGATCTGTGTGTCAGATATGAAAATAATCTGAAACCTGTTCTTAAACATGTCAAAGCTTACATCAAACCTGGGCAAAAGGTAGGGAATTCACTGCCGTTTGATTTGTTTTATATATAAAGCCTCCAATGGAACTCATTCCTTTACCACCTAAGCTCTTTGGACATCCCAGCCAAGTAAGTATATTCTCCCTGAGCTCACATAATATTTCCTACCCAGCATGGGTCAAATTATCTGCATAAAAGAAAAAAGGGAAAGGCAGGATCAGAGTATGATATATATTGTCTAAGTCATATTGCCATACATTGGTCTCCCTTAAAGATCAAAAAAGTCAACAATAAGCATGTGTTGCTGTTGTTGTTGTTTTAATTTCTGGCTTCTGGCTTCTGACTCATGGCCATACTAGACATTCCCTAGAGAACCTTTGCATTCATAATAGCTCTACTCCCAAAATGACTTCTTTTAGCTATTGTAAAAAGAATAAGTGTGCAGAAAAAAAATCATCTCTTTCTACTTTTTGTTATAAAACCATCACTTCTAATATAAATGGAATAGTTATTTATTAGTCCAACAATGTAAAAATTAAGCCATGAAGGAAAAAAAAAAACACAACATGGAAATAAAAGAATTGGAATGGACTCATTAAAGATTTCATGAGGACTTCATGTTTTTATCTTAATATTTATAATTCATAAGGGAGCTCTAAGAAGAAAATGATGATTGTGATGTAACCATTTATTAATAAATAGAATTGGAGTTTTATTAAAATTTCTTGTTTAAGTGAAAAATACTTTTGCCCATTTTCTCTCCTTTGTCTGAGTCCTCTTTTCTCTGAGTGACAGTTGCTTTTTCAGGTGGGCATATGCGGTCGCACTGGCAGTGGGAAGTCATCTCTGTCTCTGGCTTTCTTCAGAATGGTTGACATATTTGATGGTGAGCTGCTAACTAAATTTTTTAATTGGCTATATGGTGCTTTTCTTTAAAAAAAATCAATTTACCTAATTCTGCAGAAATAAAAATTAAATATTTATAAGGGCTTTGTGTCCTACACATGGTTTGAGACAAGTATCCCAAATAAACAGCTCAGAAGTAAAGAAAGAACATAGAACTGGGAAAATAAAATAATTAGCCCTACAGTCATGTCTAGAGATTATTGCTAAAGAATTCTAATAAACCGGTCAAATGAAAACAGGGCCACCCACTTCGAATAGCGGTAGATGGAGGTAGAAGACTGCTTTGCTTCCCTCAGAATAAAAATATATCTCTTTCCATCAAAGGAAAAAATTATGAGAAGATAAGTAATCTGCACTTTTAATTTTGGTGCATAACTCTTACCATCATCTTCTTAATAACACGGTTTAATAATGTTGACCATTTTGTGAGGAGGCAACCTTTGCTGTAAAGTGCTAAGCTCATGATAACAATATACAAAAATATTTATTCACACACCAGATTATTTATAATACACAAGAGCATAGAAATAATTTAACCTGCTTTAGAAAAAATATGTCAGATTATTTAGTCTATCAAGTAGCCTATAAATAGGCCAGCACATAAGCCATCTTGCATGAAAGGGAATCTAGCAATATACTTGACCACCAGTTCAAGGAAGTGTTTAATGTTATTATCTGTGATGGTTATTGTACTTTGCATATTTATTGTACTCGACAGTTTATATTATTGAATTTAATGTACACAACAGCTCTGTGAGATAAAGAGGTCAGTTTATGAACAGCAAAGTTGAACTATAATAATTGTAATTTAGGAGGGATTAGATTTCAGGAACAGGGTAAGCATCTATCGCTGGGTTGGCAGCTTGCTTTTTTCATGGCTAGTCATAATGCACAGATACTTTAAGGACTTTTGGTGGGATTTGCATTATAAGGCAATTA
>RJWJ010005140.1:0-70483 GCA_004363605.1 Indri indri | reverse complement strand
AAACATTGCAAATTGCTATGGGTGTCTTACTCCCCCAATTAATACATTCTCAATAAACTTAGAATAATTTTCGCATCAATATGAAAGATGGCAGGTTATTATATAAAATGCTCATGCAGATAAATTGAAATCAGCAGAAATACAATTTCTGAGTGCTTTCCCCGTGTTGGGTCTGTGCCGGATACTTTGCAAACATTTGGTTAAAAAAACATTACAAGGTGGGCATTCTCAGTTGTCCTCGGTAGAAACTGGGGGTCAGAGGTGTGTAGGGCCACACCTAGCCACTCATGTAATGGGGCACATACTGTTTTGACTATGAGAAAACTGTTCCTTCCTAGCCCCACCCCAGCCAGGTTCATAATCAATTCCCTGTGTTCCAGGAGCCTGGCCTCCTCCCCAGGCCAGGACGTGGGTCCTGAATGGTCTCAGTGTAAAATGGAAGGTGTGGTTAGAGCGATTGGGTTTAGGAAGAGACATGTGGCAAATTCTGGCTAACAAAATGAGAGAGGAAAACCATTTAGGGGGCCTTTGGGAAATAATTTCTTGCTTTTATAAACAGTGACTTTTTTTTTTTGCCTCTGGAAGGTGTGTAGATGTGATGATGCCTGGAAGTGCTCCCTGTTCAGGACAATGGAGGATGGGGGCGTGGCAACCTGAAGATCAAGGTTTGATGATGAACCCGGCTGGGGCAGGGCTGGGGAGGAACAATTGTCTCATAGGCAGAAACGGCAAGTGCCCCACTAGGTGGGTGACTAGGCCCACCCCTCTGACTCTCAGTTTCTACCTGGGTCAGCTGTGGATGTCCACCTTAAAGTGTTTTTCTAACTAAATATTTGCAAATGCATCATCTAGCGATCATGTGGGTGGGGCAGAGCCAAGCCCTCTCAGGGAAAAAGGCCCAGAACCCAACTGTACTCACTTCCTCCCCAAAGCACCTGTATTTCGGGGCTTCCTCTTTTGGAAGATAGTACATTTCCTTATTGTTTAGTCGTGCGGAGACTGGGTGTTCCATTGCCGGCCACCAAAAGCACCTAATGAGCAAATAAATTGAAGAACTGAGATTCGAACCCATAGAACACAAAATCCTAAATGGGAATATAACTGATTAACGAATACACGAAAAGAAAGTTTAACCTCATTAGTAAGCAAAGAAAGGTAAATTAAGCAATATTGAGACTCCTTTTGTTTGAAAAAAAAAAAAAGACTATCACATGAGCAAAGTTTTTTGTTAATGGTGAATACCGTTATACTTTGCTGACATTTGAGAATCCAAACTCTCACATAGCTCTTTAAAAATAACAACAGCAGCTATCATTTATTGAGTGCTTACTATGCGGCAGGCGCTATGCAAAGAAAGCAAAGTGATTTCAGCCTTCACCCAGTGAGATGGATATTATTATCTTCAGTTTAATAAAGTTTACAGATCCACTGACTTGATGAGTTCTCACAGATACAAAGGGTGGATCTCCGGGGCCCTGTCACTCTATAAATGAACCAAATGTGTGCCAAGGGCGATGGTAAAGTAAGGGCACCTCCCCAGCCACCACCAAAAAAATTTGTGAAAAAAAATTTTTAATAGAATTTGAAATTTGATATTCAAAAATTAAAAGCATTAAAGTATTAATAGATATCACAGGGAAACATCAACTGTTAGCCTTCTTCGTAACGTATTTTCAGGTGGGTGTTGTATTTATTTTGAGTTACCTATGCAAGGGGGGCAGGTGGCCTCAGATACTTTTATGACCGCTAAAGGCCTCTAAGGGTCTCATTCCAGCCCATGGAGCCAGGATTCTGCCACATCTGACTCGAAAGCCTGGGCTTATAACAGACCACAGGTACCCGACTTAGAAAGCAATTTAGGGAATCAAATCAATAGCCTCAAAAACATTCATCTTTCTTAATTTATTAAGTTAAACATTGTGACAAATTGTAAAATCTTTAAGAATAAATGTGTTAAAGTCAGAGTTCTTTGCAATAGTAAAAAATTTGAAAATGATACAAATGTTTAACCATAGGGACCTCATTTATTAAGCTATGTAATAAAACCATTAAAAATAATCTTCATGAGGACTTTATAATAAAGTGGGAAACCGATTATATTATACAATGTCAAGTGGAAAAAATCAGCATATAAAAGTATTTATTAAAAGTAGAACTGTGAAAAAGAAAAAATTTTAAGTCTGTAGAGAAAAAGACAAAAAAAGAAACACACTTAAAAATGTTAACAGAGACTGGATCTTGATACAATGGGTGATTCTCTCCAAGTTCTTATATTTTCTGTAATGAGGACTTTTTCCTCTAATGACTAACACTCATTAGAGGAAAAATCCTCATAATCTTTATTTTTAAAAAAGAATAAAGCTCTGGGAAGAGGTCTTTATATAGACAGTAAAAATTACTGAGGAATTGAAAGTCTTCCACGCGAAGATATTATAATGTGATTCCTCAGCGTTCAAAACAAAGGCTGGGAGAAAACACTCATGGCTAGCCTTTACTTACAGTTCTACGGTACCACCTGATGTCAAATATTCTGCCCTACTTTCAGCTCATGTGATTCAATATTTGGTTCAGGAAGCATGGTCATGGTATATACTCATGAGGCATCTGGGTAGGTTTTATATATTTCTGGATCATTACATCCCAAAATATCCAAGTACGTGCAGAACTCTCTGAAGCTGTAAGGAGCTAGATAGTAAAAGAAAATACTAAAATGGAGTAACTCTACAAGGCTCATGATTATAATTTACCAAAATTCACTCCCTCTTTTTGGAAACTCTTAGTATCTATATTAGCCAATGGCCTCTCCTGGTTCTCCTCTGATCACCTCTGGCTGTCCCTTCTGTCTCCTTTGAGGCTATTAATTCTGCACTTCTTCAACATGTGTAAGCTCACCTGGTCTGTCCTACGCCCTGTGCTTTTCTCTCTACACTTTACCCTGGACAACCTCATCTACTTACTTTATTAGTTCCTGCTGCCTCCATATACTAATCATCCTCTAACAGCTCCTAAGAGCTGGTACTTGATGACTTAAAAATAGATTCAATATAAAAGTTTGCATTAGCCTTTATTTTTGCATAACAGATGTCTATTAGAAACAGTTATCAAAGAACAAGCATTTAAAACAGTGTGTTATGCTTTTATTACCTTTCCCATCAATCTGTCTGAAGGCTGATGTTTCAGTCTTAAGATGCAGACTGTTGTTTGCTTTCAGAAATGTGCTTCTTCTGAAGTTGCTTCACCATAGTTTTAGCAATTGTCAAGTCAACGTAGTACTTCAAAGATTCCATTGAGAAATGCCATACGTTGAAGAAATAACTTGGAGGGTACAGTTACTCCAGGGCTTCCCAGTTGACTATATCACAGTGAGGGACCATGGGTGACCTCTTCTGAGTAGGATGTCCCTTTCCAGGATGAATGTCTGTATAACTGGCTAATATGGTAACCCCACATTATCCTTCCTAAGCAAACTCCACCTTTCCTTGTAAATGGTTTAGATCGTGTTTGTTTCTCATTGCTTTGCGTTGTCTGATAATCAAGGCATTTGTGTTGTCATTGCATCGAAAAAGATCTGTAACAGGGCACGACAGCCACTTCTCCTTCCTCTGTTCCTCCCTCAGAGTTACTCTTAACTATTTTGGGCAATTTCTCAACTGCACAAGCTTGATTAAGTATTGTTGTGCCCCCACCCGCTGCCTTTATTGTTCTTGTCCAGCGGTAGCCAATCATTTCAGCCCAACGAATATTTTAGAGAGCCAACTATGGATGAAGGGCTGTGTCTGGCACTGAGGAGTGCAAGATAAATGAAAAAAGATTCTTCAAAAGTAATTATGTCCCCTCCTTCTATCTTTCTAGGCCTGACCTGAGCTGTCAGCCACTCCTCCCAAATACAATTGCTTCATAGCTGGAGCTCAGAGTCAAAACCGACCAGGGGCTGGTGCCGGTTATTTTGTTCTCAGTCTTAACCTTTATTGCCACTTTAACTTATCAGCACAATCTTAGGTGTAAAAAAGCCTGAATTCAAGATTAGACATTCCAAACGCTCCCCAGCTATGCTATCCCAATGTTTGAAATGTTCTTTCTTAGATCACATACTCCCTCCCCTCTCCCTTCCCATCCGGCAGCCTCCTCAGGCAGTGACATGACTTAAACCCATAGAAACGATTACATTCACTAGATAATTGGCTTTCCGTGGAGCCAAGTGAAGAAGATCAAGACACTCCCAAGATCATAACTAGCCCATTGTTATTTGTTTCCTCTTTCACAGCAAATTAGAAAGTTTCATAATCACCACTATCATTCTTCATTATTATCAAATACTGACATTGGTTTACCCTTTACGCTAAATTTTTTGGTTTCAAGTTGCAAACAAAAGGGATCAGACATTATTCTGCATTCATTAAAAATAGCCTTGTGTTTTCCTTCACAGATTTACTACTTAGTGCCAAGTGAAAGCACCTCATAAATAGTAAATTCACAGAGCCGGTGCCATCCATTCAAGAGCAGGAAGGGTCCATGGAGCAAAGACCAACTGCTCTGGGGCTGTGAGCACCACCCCCTCCCCACGGCAGCAGCGCCATCTGCAGCGTGAGGCTGGACTCCCTCCAAGTACTCAGTGCCTCCTTTAGAACTTTTATGGGCCTGCTATTTGAAAGCGTACTCATTCCATATGCAAAGGGTTGGATACACATGCACATCAACAGCTTCTATGCATGCAAAATGTGCAGATGGGCAAAGGAAAATGAAGCCGGGGTTTGATGCTAAAACAAATTATTAACCCCAGGAATTCCTAAAAGCCACATAAGGGTCCTGTGGAAAAACAGCCTCTTTTAGAACTGGTAACTGGAATTTATTTTATATTTCAGAAACTGTGGTTTAGTAAAAGTGTAAGAAAAACAGCTTTTAGAACTTTACTTTTTTTTTTTTTGGTTTTTTTGCATTGTTTCCTTTGAAAACAAACATCTGAAAGGTTACAGAATTTTAACCAGCATTATCACCAATATCGATCTTTTCTCCAGGATTCCCAGCTCTTATGGACCACGTTGTCCTCACCTGATGTGCTGCGAGAGAACTAAAGAATGTGCCTCCTTAAATTAACTAACAGCTGCGTGATTCTTTTTAGAAAGAAAAAGTAAGTTGAATTGGGGAGTAAGTACCATACAATTCATTATGGCACATTTTCAAATACTTAATATGTCCATAGTATTCATAAATATATAATAGATCTGGCAGCAGGTATACTAAACTTTTTTATTGAGAGTATTTCAAACTAGTTTATAAATTTAAAATGCTTAGATTTTCAGACCATGTTTAGATCTAAGCGCTTGCAGATTTAGAGTCAGTGTTTCTAAATGAAGGTAGGTGGTTGACTGGCTGGGGGCGGGTCTGAGAGAGCAAGTCAAGGGTTGTGCCCACCTTATTTGGGCAACTGGATATAACTTGAAATAGGAAACAATGAAGAAAGAACACGTTTCAGTTTTAGCATTGAATTTGAAGGTGCGAGTGAGATATCCAAATGGAGCTGTTCAGAAAGCAGCTGCGTATAGGAGTGCCCAGGAAAACTGTGTAGGCTCTTTGGGAGTCATCAGCATGTGGATGGCAAGAAAAGCTAAGGGAGCAGATGAGATTGCCCATCGAGGGTGAGTAGAGGGAGAATCTTGAAGAGAGGGACCCTAGGAAAAGAGGAGGGCCAGAGTGCTTCCAGAAGGAAGGGGCGGCCAACAGGGTCAATGCTGCCCAGTCCAACAAGGTAATGACGAAAAGAGGGATTTAGCAATGACAAAGTTCTTCAGTGACCTTGAGGCATTGGAGGCGTGGGAGGCAGGTTGCACTGGTAGAGGCATGAATAAAGAAAGGGTCAGAAAAAGGAGGCAGCAAGTCAAGTTTGACAATGAATGAGGACAGATGGGGGTAGCTAGAGGGGCAGTTAGGTTAGATGAGGGTTTCTTAATCCTGACTGCACATTAGGATCACCTGGGGAGCTTTAAAAAATCTTGACACCTGGGCCCCACCCTGGCAATTCTGACTTAATAGTTATGAGGTGCAGCCTAGGCATCGTAAATTTTTGAAATGGTCCCCAGGTGATTCTAATGGGCAGCCAGAGCTGAGAACAACTGGGATAGAAAAATAATTTCCTTTATGGGTGGGAGTGAGCCTAGCCTGCCTAAAGGCTGAAGATGGGAGCCACAGAGAAGGGGCAGAGTAGGGCACACGGATGCAGACAGCTGGGGGGCGACAGGGAGGGGCTCCTGGTGGAGACCAGCATCCAGTCAGCGCCCCGGGGAGAGGACGAGCCTTACACGTAAGGAGAAGCGCTTCTTTTGTTTAGGGCCGGGCAAGGAAAGGGGGAAACTGGAAGGAGGCGACTTTTCAGTGCTTCTGTGCTCTCTGTGAATTAGAAGGAGAAAAGAGAGGGAGCAGGCGGCCAGATCAGCATTTGGAAGAGAGTGGAAAGGACTTGGCAACGCTGACTGCCTGGTTTAGGTTAGGGACCCCAGTGTGAAGTGTCAGCAGTATGTGAAGCTGATGGTTCTCAGCAGAACATTAATTAAAAAAAAAAAAGCACGTCTTTCAGCACAAGGTTTACATTCTTCAAGTCATGTTTTTTTTTGTTTGTTTTGTTTTGAGACAGAGTGTCGCTCTGTTGCCCAGGCTAGAGTGCTGTGGCATCAGCCTAGCTCACAGCAACCTCAAACTCCTGGGCTCAAATGATCCTTCTGCCTCAGCCTCCTGAGTAGCTGGGACTACAGGCACACGCCATCATGCCCAGCTAATTTTCTTTCTATATTTTTAGTTGTCCAGCTAATTTCTTTGTATTTTTAGTAGAGACGGGGTCTCGCTCTTGCTCATGCTGGTCTTGAACTCCTGAGCTCAAAAGATCCACCCGCCTCAGCCTCCCAGAGTGCTAGGATTATAGGCATGAGCCACCTCGCCTGCCTGGCCAAGTTATGTTGTTAGGAGAATTCAAAGTTGAAAAAGTTAAGACCATGGGAAGCATCAGGCTGGGGGCGGTGAGAGATAGCTGCGAATTAGCCACTAAAATAACCTGTGAAGAGTCAGCTTCTCTAAATCCAAAACAAATGAACTAACAAAAACTTTTACTGATAACAGAACTTAATCCATAATAAAGTGATTATCAACAGCAATCTATTTATTTTAAATGAGGAGACAAAGTTCTCTCTCTCTCTTTTTTTAAATCATATTTACTTCCTAAAAATGTGGCAGGATCTTCCACCCCTGTGTTTGCAGTGAGATGTTTACAAATCCATTCCCAGACTGATTTCCCATACTTCCCACATTCGGTCTTGTCCAATACTACCTTTCTGGTTTTATAACTGAGTAACTGGTATTTGCGTAGCTGCAATCTGAACATTTTGAAGTTGTGAAATAAAGAACATCTATGTGAATCCATGGCTTACGTGAGTTTTCCCAAACACCAGTCCAGGTAGGTGAAGAGGGTAACCAACCATCCAGTTTTGCAAGGAACTGAGGAGCTTCCCAGACTTTCAGTACTAAAACCTAGAGAGACCCAGGCAAATCAGAAGGTTGGTCACTCTACCATTTTCTCCCCCACAACAATCCCTAAGTCCCTTATTCGTAACAAAGTACTTGCTCTCACATGGCTTGTGAAACCAGCAGGAAAGGGGACCATGTCTGATCTGTGTGCCAGGTTTGTGGTAGGAAGTTAAAGGAGATGCCAAGAATGATTTGAAGAACACAACGCTATTATTAATATCTTCCTTATTTGGCTTTACTGTGGTGCAGTGGATCACCCACATACAGTTAATTCCTAAAATCCCTGTGCAGTTTTCTTCACCACCGCTGTTCTTTGAGGAGGCTGTTCTGGTGTCTCTAGGCTCTAAAACACCTTTTGTTTGCCTCAAGGCTAGTATCCTATGGCTTCTTCCCTTCCCAAGCCACCAGACCTTCACTTTCCTTTTCTGCTTTCATCTTCAGATAGGATAAGCTAAGTCAAGTACATACCTTAATTATCAGACCACAGCACTTCTTGATCAAAGAAGGCAAAACATCTCAATACACAAAGGATACTTTGCTCTTTATAAGTGGAGAACTCTCTAGGACCTCTTCTTCCTTTGGGTAATAGAGGTCAGATTTTTATCAGAAAGAAACTCTGCTTTCTTCCTCATTCTGGGATGTGCTTTGCTTAGAGCCAATTTTAAAATAATCAACTGATGAAAAGTCACATTCTTGGGGAAGAAAAGAAAAACAGTTTGTACAGTAGACTGAAGAAATGGGAGTTTCATCCGTATTAAATCCTCAATACATTGTTGTTGATTTGATGAATAAATGAAGACAAAGCAGATTCCTTTAATAATTGAAAAATTTATCTCAGTCACCATTTTTTTTCTGGCTTCACTGTAACTTAGCAGGTGCTGTATGCATATGGCAACACTAGGTATAAAGCCCTGGATCAAATCTCATGGTGAACTAATACCTTTTGTAACAACCTGGATAGAACAGGAGACCATCCTTCTAAGTCAAGTATTGCAAGAATGGAAAAACAAACACCACATGTACTCACGATTATTAATAAATTATAGCTAATTGATTGACACTCATGTGCACATGTGGTAGTAAAATTCAATGGAAATCGAGCAATTGGGGGAGGGAGGAGGAGGGGATGGGTAAATTCACACCTGACAGGTACACTGCACACTGTCTTGGTGATCGACACACTTATAACTTTGACTCAAACTGTACAAAAGTAATTCATATAACTGAAACCACCATAATATCCTGAAATTAAAAAAATACCCAAATCCATGGTGTATACAAGGACAAGTAAAGCAAGGCCTTTGCTATACTAATGAGCTATAATTAGTTTACAGAGGTAGTGAGGTGAGGGAAGAAATTTACAGAGCAGAGAGAAGATCAAAAGAACTTACTTCAGAATACCTTTTCCACAACCACATCACAAGTCAATCCAATCATAGAATAGAAAGTTATTAAGCATTTAGGTGGAGTACATAAGAGAAAAAATGTGTAGTGAATAATTTTACAGATCCTGTATAAAAGATAGGAAGTTCCTCTTTCCAAGGAGAATATGATGGGTTCATATGTTGGTCATTTTTAAAGTTTATTCCAGGTTTCGTATGTGCCAGTCTCTGTGCAGAGTCACATTCAAAAGAAACGTGAATCTGTCTCTGAGAGCCTTGAAAATTAATGCATGTCTTTACCCTCGGTGTTCCTGAAGAGGCAGACCAGATGCATGGCACCTTACACCAAGCATCCCAGAAATCCTCCTGGGCCATAGTTCCTTTCTCCAAAGCCCCTCATTCATGGCAGCCCCTAAAAATCTCTCCTGCTTCCTCTGGTCCACGCGGTGGCCCTCTTCTCTTGCTCCTTCATCCCCATGCCACTTTCCCAGCGGCAGGGCTCCTGCCCCTCCTTGCCTGTCCTGCCCGGTTGCCCTAGGATGCTGGGGAGCACTTTATTTACCCCCAACCCTGTTTCTCCTTGCTTCCCACAGAGCAGCATGTGCAGGGTGCTCTGGGACATGTTCCCGTCCTCTAACCATTGTATGAAAAAAGGCTGTGGAACATTTCTGGTGAATAAAATTATTTACTCTGTTCTACATGCATCCCTGGTGGAGATCATTCTCTCTGGGGACAGCCTGGGTAGCTGGGGTGGGGGCAAATGCAGCTCAACTTAGGTTAGATGTGAAATTGTGGGTGAGGGGGGAAGGGGACTTGTTTTCCTGTGGGTCCATCCACTAGGGACAGCTGTGTAAATTTAAATGGAAAGCCCCTGTATTTATCTGTTAACAAGATTTAATCTTGTTGAATGGCAGCCTAAACAAATCTTGTTTTTTCCCCATGAGGCCCTCATGTTCAACTTGGTTCTTCTTGGCTTCTCACCATCCCTGCTCTGATTGTGGGGCCCTGTAGGATGCTGTCATTTCCTCTCACCTTTAACCTTGACAGAGTTGACCCCAGGCTAGTCTGTGTGGCTGCACTTGTAAGGGTGTTCACACACTTCGGCCCAGCATCTCCAATCCCAGGAATCTATGCCAAAGAAATAATCAGAGATGCACGTAAATACTTGTACCTAATATAGATATAATAGTGAAAAAATAGATATACTCTGAATGTCCCCAAATCAAGAAATGGTTAAAAAATTTTGACAAAAGTTATATGATGAAATATACACCTATCAGAATTCTGACATTAAAGACTATTTAATGACAAAATGTTTCTTGTTTAGTTTTGAATAAAATCTCAAATAAAAATTTTTTTCAAGCATGATGTTAATTTTATGTATATATATGTGTGTGTGGTCACCGTGGGTGGTAAAAATATGGGTATTTATTTATCTTTTTGCATTTTATTATGAAATGTATTTATTTTACAATCGTAAATGAATAAATATTATTATAAAGTAAATTTAAAAAGAAAGTAATTCTTAGCACAGAGTAACTGATGTAGAAGGAAGATGGAAGCAATCTAAATGGTTAGCAGTAGGGAAATGGTTAAATAAATGAAGGTGTATTCCTAGGGCCCATCCCCACTGAGGGCACAGCTCCTGCTCCTGACTCCTGCTCCTGACAGTGCAGAATGAACCTGGTCGCCCGCCTCCTGGGATCACTCCTGGCCTGCTCTCCTTTCCCCTCTCATGATCCTACCACCTGTGCTGATGTAGCCACTGAACTCTTACCTATTTGGATGTGACTCTGCTGTCATTTCTTCCTTGTTCAGAGGACCCCACTCCTCTCACCATACAGTTCAGTGGAGCTGACCCTCCGGCACCCCACTAGAAAAGTCCCCAGGCACCAGCGTTGCCAGTCAGATACTCTGCACCCCCGACCCCCATCACAGTGATTGGTTCAGCTTAGGCGACCGGAATCCTCTTTGGGAATTTTCTTCAGGAGCCATCAGAAAAAAATATCCTTTCTTCCCCTGGGATCAAGAGTTGTAAAGATGATATAAGCTGGAGAGTCATATGGTCAGCTTTCTTTCTAGAAAATACTCATATTGTCCATATTGGGAGAAATGAGAGATGACAAGAAAGTCCTAAAGATAATTTTTGAGCCTCTAGATTCGGTAGTGACGGAACCTTAGCTAGTAATTTTTTCCCTTTCCTTCCTCTCTTCCTCCCTTTCTTCTTTCCTTCTTAGCTCTAAAATGTTTTTTGTGTTGTTGATTTTTTCTTAAGCTTGTTTGGGAAAGGGTTCTGTCAATTGTAACTGAAGGAGTTCTGATTCAAACAGGTATCCTCCCTTGGATTTGGTGACCTGGGTTTTGGAAGAAACCACTTAGCTTTTGTATGCTGAGCAAGTCTGTCTGTTTCTAGAGAACCTCTTGACTTAGGGGGCATGGCCTTATACAGACAGGCCTTCACCCTGTATTTCTAGAAATTTTCTGTCCTTATTGGCTGATAATTTCTTTCCTCCTTACCAGTAAGGGAATGAGATCAGACATACATCATTTAGTATTTTACAGGCACTAAAAATTATATTTTGAAAGAATTTTTAATGATATAGGAAAATATTTATAATATATGACCTCAATTATTTTAAGTATATAATAGCTAATCATAGAAAAATAGTAGAAGGAAATATATCAAAATATTATCAGTGGTTATATCTGAGCAATATAATTAGGAGTGATTTATATTTCACACTTTCTAATTTTATAAATGGACATAATTATTTTGTGTTTAGAAAATAAGAGTTATTAAATACATAAATTGTGGCATATTCATCTAAAGGACAATATGATAGTCGTTACAGAGAATGTTTTAAAGATATTTTCAGTGGCATTGAAAAATGCTCATACTAGAGCAATTGAAAGGTAGTCAAAACCATATATAGGACTGATTATAGATGTGCAAATATATATATAGAAAAAGACTTTAAAAATTGCTTCAAAATGTTGATAGAAGTTATCTCTTGGTTGTGAGATGACAGTTTTTTGTTTTCTTCTTTGTATGTGTTTGTGTTTTCCAACTTTCATAATTGGAATTTTTCTTTTATAATCATAATTGTGTTAGTGTTCTCTAGAGAAATAGAACCAATGGGCTATACACACAAATTAATTAATTAATTATAGACATTAACTCATGTGACTATGGTGTCTGAGAAATCTCACAATCTGTTGTCTGCAAGCTGGAGGCCCGGGAAAACTGGTGGAGTAGTTCCAGTCAAAGCCTGAATTCCTGAGAACCAGGGGAGCCAATGACGTAAGTCCTAGTCCAAAACTGAAGGCTTGAGAACCAGGAGCACCAGTATCTGAGGGCAAGAGAAGATGGATGTTCTGGCTCCAGAAGAGAGAACAAATTTGCCCTTTCTCTGCCTTTTTGTTCTATGCAGGCCTTGATGAATTGGATAATGCCTGCCTGCATTGGTAGGGCAATACTCTTTACTCAGTCTATTAATTTAAATGCTAATCTCACAGATACATCTAGAAATAATGTTTTGCCAGCTATCTGGGCATCCCTTAGCCCAGTCAAGTTGACACATAAAGTTAACTATTTAATATCACAATAATAAAACAAAAAATGTTGCTCTGGTGGAGAATAGGTTTGAGAAGGCAATTCTTCCTCCCTCTCTCCCTTTTGATAAAGGATGTTGGACATCTTTTCTCCTTTCCTCAGGTCAGGAGCTGAAATCTCTTGTCTTTGCTGAAGGAAGTAGTGGATTAGGGTCACCTTTTATGCTGGCAGAGTCTGTGGCCTTTTAAACTTTCACCAGGAATGACTGTCTTCTTGCAGCCAAGTTTACCCTATTTTATCTCCCACTTTAGCTACACACACACACACACACACACACACACACACACACACGTTAATTTACAAATAATTAAAGCAGAATTTCTCAGAAAGGGAGAAGCTAAATCTGGGAATGTAGCAAAAGAAAAAAATATTTATATAACACAATGTGAATGCAAACCATGCGCCCTGCACTGTGCTATGTACTTTCTCTACATTTTCCCTTTTAATCCTTCCAAAATCTCTATGAAATAGGTATGATCATTTACCCTGCTTTTTAGATCAGCAAAATGGGGTCTTAAAGAGATAAAATAACTTCCCCAACTTCATACGACAAATAAGTCATAGAAGCGGAATTTGAATTAAAGCAATCTTACTCAAGGGCCTATGTGTATATAATAAACTCTGGTAATAATATACGCTGTTATTTTTGTATTACCTTCAATGCTTTTTTAGTTGAGAATTGGTGAAACTTTGCAAAGGGTGGCTAAGGGAAAAGCTTTAGTTCCTTTTCTTTGTTCAGTATTTGATTCTGTACCATTTCTTGGTATTCGTCTGTGTGACATTCATAAATGATGTACAATAGAATAAGGACTTCTTTGGGTAAAGGATTCAAAACATAATTGTAGAAAAAGCTTAACTTGGATTTAGTAGTTATGTGTGTGGTTTTAAATATTTCTGCTCCTACTAGATGTTGTACAGACCTGTGTAGTAAAAGAAGTCAAGGAAGTACATTCCCTAATGTGCTTGCTGTAAAGCTCTGGATGCATTTTCCTATTTCCTCTCACTTCGTTCTGTATGGCTGTGGTGTGAAGCAGTTTAAAGATCACCTCAGCTTTGGTTGGTTGGGTGCAACGTTAAGATTTATCTGAAAAAGTTGTCTCCATTTTGCCAAAGTTATTGCCACTATGATATTACTTTTTGAGGCCTCTGATTGGAGCCAGCCACCACAGTTTTACCTCTTGACCATTTCATATTCTCATGAGTTGGTGAATTTGCATGAGCAAACCCACCCCAAGAAGCAGTGAGGAGCAGTGGAGTTAGAGCAGGGGCCAGAGAAGGAGCTGTCAGAGAGGTAGGAGGAGAACCAGGGGTTCCTCCAGGTCCACTGGAGAGGACAGAAGATAAACTTTTGGGAGGAAATATTCAGTGGTGCTAAATACTGATGACAGGTAAAGTGGTTTAAAATTGAGGAAAGAGGGTCGGCTTTGGCAATTTAGTGTGTCGTTTCTGGAGCAGATTCAGAAGAGAGGGAGGAGTGGAATTCAGGTTACAATATGATAAGTTTGGAATGAAATGAGTGGGGAGTGAGTCTGAACAAACTCTCTTTGTCGGTGAAAGGCAGGTGGAAGGTTTAAGTGTGCAACGGCATTGAGAGAAAGTGTGCACATGCACTTGTGTGTGCGTGTGTTTGTGTGCGCAAGAAATGAGAAAGCAGAGTAGGTTTATAAATTGAGCAGGAGACAACACTTCAAGAGAGAAGAGACCTAGAGCCTCGCATTATTTGTTTCATTTAGTGCTTACAGCAACTTTGTGAATCTTGTGAAGAAAGTGAGGTTCAGAGAAGGTAAGCAATTTGCCCAAGAGCACACAGCTATTGTTGTGGCAGATTAGATCTTTAGAATGTTTAGAATCTTTCTGATTCTATAGACCTTATAAGCTCTATGCAAGGAAGAGAGGGAAACAAGGAAAGAATTTTAGTACGGAAAGGTCCCGGTGTTGGGGGAGCGGGAGTTAGAGTTAGAATGAAAAATATGGGTTAGTAAGACAGAGGGACATATTTTCCCCAGAGGCAAAGAAAGATGGTATCAAAAAATGCTGTAAAAGGGATTAGAACTTAATTTCATTTTATTTCCTGGGTGGAAATATAGTAGACTAGGCAGCTGGCATAGGTGTTCGGCTAGGTTCCTAGGGGACCATTGATGATTCTATTGACCCTACAGTGACAGAGCACATCCTCCTCTTTTTCATTCCTTATTTTGTCCGGTTTTGATCATTCCCCTAAATGCCCCACAGAATGATTTGCAAATCATATACCGTGCCCTTTCATGACTGTGGACTTGTACACCGTGTTCCTTTTATTTGGAATTCCCTTCTTCATTTATTTGTGAGTATGGAGATGAATTAACTACCAGTTAATTAGTAAACCAAGTGAAATATTATAAATAATGGAATTCAAAAAATCTCACTTAAGAATCTGGCCTATGATTTTTATTTAGTGGGTTGTTGTTAGATAATATTGATGGGTGTGTGAAATAGAAGAATTTTAAAATAAAGAGCCCTAAAAGATGAGCAACAAATTACAGCTGGCTTTTGTATCACCGAAGCCATTCCTGCTGAAATTCGTGACCTACTTTATCTTACATTCTGTTGCCATAGTGCTTGGGTTAAATGTGTAATGAAAGAAAATTGATTTCCAGTGTAAATCTTAATTTTTATTGTGCCCTGCAGTGCTGCATGAATGATGCACGCGTGGTAAGTCTCACATTTAGAAAATTGCAGGAGGAGTTTTGAGATTTAAAGTATTATGGCATCTATCAGCAGTTATTAAGATAATACATTTTCTTTAGATATGTATCATTTTCTTAAAGACGTAAATGACTTTATGATATCCCTAGGCACAAAGAAAACAGGCTTTTCTGAATGTTTCATAAGCAGTCTCCAATTTACTTGGGTCACATCAGTATTTTCTAAAACGGAAAACAATATCTATCTTGGAAAGTATAAGCTTTAAGCTCAAAGATAAATTCTTTTCCCCAAATGTTTTAATTCCTCATTTGGTATAAAAATCAATTCCACAGTAAAGGATGCATTTTTAGAATTCTTGAAACCTTATCTTTATAAAAAATAACCCAGCTGGCAAACGACTCCTGTCAATGGTAGGGTATGTGTGTGGGGTGTGTGTGGGGGGCCTAACTAAAACTAAGGCCCAGCTTTCCCCACATTTCCTTCTCAAATGGTAAAGCTTTTTTGTTTTTTTTATTAGACCTTAATTGTTCTTTTTTTATATTTTATGCATTTAAGTCTTCTTAAACCTGGGAGTGTATGGGGCAGATTAAACCCCAAACCTGTTGTATTTGGCCTACAGAATATTTGCTGTCGATTCTAGCTGTCTACCTAATCTATTTCAGTTTGAGTGCCCTTCGGAAAGGTGAGCTTTTCGGTTGTACTGACCTCGCTACTATCTCATGTATGTCCTATACCTGGCACAGTTTACTCACTGAAGTTATTTGCTTAGATCTTGTAGGTATTTGATCTTGTTACCTTTACCTTAAATGCTTTGGGGGAGGGGCGATATATAAATGACAAAATAGGTTAAGTACAGTTATTCATCTAAATATTCATTTGTATTAGAACCTATGTTATTTATTTTAGTATATTCCAAATCTGTTTTGTTTTCATTTTTGAGATGAGTGTTTTAGCTTTACTGCAGGTAATAGGGATCTCTTTCAGGCCTAGAGAGAGAAACGAGGCAGCCCTGAGGCTCTCTGAGCATCTCTCTAATTTCTCTTTTTCTAATTTACGGCTGCTGGGGAGTTATGGTTTCTACCTCTCCTCAGTTTGCTGCCCATAGAGGTATTCAGAGGTTTCTGAATACCTTTATGAACTGTCTATTTCTGGGTTTTATGTTCTAACTCCCTGAGACAGAGAATCCAGCATGGAGAGCCCAGGCCTGCTCACTGAGGTTTGCCTACAGGTTAGGTACAGGGGCCTATCTGTCCAAAAATGCGTCGGCGAGAGCTATAGCGTGACATGACTCTTCATGGCAACTGATGCATAAGAAACTGTCCTTGGCTGCTTGCTCAAAATAGGGCTTTTGGGAACAGGCACTTAGAGACTGCATTGGTCTGGAGGACACCAGAATTCATGTGTTGTTAAGAGCATACATCCTGGAATCACAATGCCTGGGTTCATAACTTGACTTTACTACTTACTGACTGTGGGATCTAAGTAAGTTACTTCACTAATCTGAGTCTCAGTTTCTTCATCTGACAAATGGGGCTAATAATAACACGTATTTCATGAGATTGCTGTAAGGATTAAACCAGACAGTACACATGAAGGACCCAGCACAGAGCTGGACATATAACAAGAACTCAATAAATTGTGGTTATTATAATCATAATAATCATGATTGTGGTTTGGATATTTCCATGGGTCCAGCAGAGTACCATTCATGCAGTAGTTTCTCAATAAATGTTTGCTGGATGGATACATGAACTAATGAAATAGTCACATACCAGTGTGTGAAATATGTAGTTTGGCTGAGTAAATCATCTTTCAGGTGGCACCTTAAAACATTGTACCTAGAGACTAATATAAATGTTCCATCTCTTCCTTCAAAATTATTTCCATAATGAGATTTGCATTTCAAATAGGCTTTGAAATAAAAGAACTTTTTTTTTTTAACCCGGAGTAGACCTGGATGATCCATTTGTTATTCTTTATAAGGTCCCAGTGAGAAGCTAGTGGTGGCTTTCTTTATTGGCTAGGCAACTTACAATGCCTGCCATAAAAGGTGTAATTTTTAACTCGTCAGATTTTCTTCCACAAAGTCATCAGCAATCGATGAGAGAAATCTGTTATCCTTATACCTGACAGCAATAAATATTGCTTAATTTTTTCCCCAATCTGATAGGTATAAAATGATGTAATAGAAATGTTAAGCCTGAAATTCACAGATTAGAATCAGGCTGGTATAAAATCACATCCATCTTGTTCCTTCACAGAGTCGAACTGTATTGAAATGTGCAAAGTACATTGTAGATCTTTGCTCGGATAGCATCTATTTCCCACCTCTCCTTCTGTTTTTTTTAGCACGTTGTCCAGTGTGCCATGGCTATAGATGTCATATGTAGATGATACTTAGCTCTTGCTGCTCTTCAAAAGAAACTAGATAGTTTTGGTGCAAGAAAACACTGCTCCAGTACATCAAATGTGCTACCTTCATGATTTTCATTGTTACTACCATCAACAAAAACCTTTTCTGTCATAAGCATCGTTGCCTATCATATTTTTATAATTTTCCCCCAAGGAAAAAATTTTAAATTCCTACTATTTTAGATTATCTTCTGTTTATTTTTAGTTTTACAAAATGTATTAATATTTCTCAGCTAGCTCCTTTGATTACTTCAATCACAACATTCATATCTACTTAATATTTCAAACTTTAATCTTTCCAATTTTAATTGTTAAAATATTTTTCTCAGGCATAATTCTTTTAAACCTCACCATTATGGCTTCTTATTTATTTATTTATTTATTTATTCTCCCTCCCCGCCCCGTCCCATTATTGCTTCTTATTTCTTCTTTTTCTTTTAAATACCCTGATGGTTTTTGTTCCTTTCGATCTTATAACTTTTTATCTTTTATTTTCTTTTTATATCCTTGATTTATAAATAGCCAGAAGGAAATCTAGATAGTTTTTGTCTCTAGAAATCTACAGACAGATCCAAAATATTTTGTTTATGAATTGGTCATAGATGTAGAAGGAAAAAAAGAAATTAGTATTGAAACCTAGCATTTTAACCAGAGCAAATGGGTGAAAAAGGATGTGATTTACTGAGGTAGGAAAAACCAGGACAGAAGTATCTTGTAAGAGACAATAAGTAGTTTCTTCTATCATATGTAATAAAAGACAGAGCATTTTAACATTAAAAATGGACATAAACCCAGATATTTTAAAAAGAATACTTTTGGTTTTCTGAACAATTCACTGGATGGTCTATTTTTTCTTTTTCATTTTGCAATGAATGGGTGAAAACTTCTTACATCTGAGAATACTTGCCATAGACAATGTAAGGGTTTATGTTTCAGGAAAACTCACTCTGGTATCTGTGTAGAGAATAGATTGAAAAAGACTGAGGTCAAAAGCGCAACTAGGGATGGAAGGTCGATTACAATTTGGCTAAGGTGAGGAAGGGGAAATCTGTTGATAGGGAAGCCGGAAAAGTTGTGCCTCCTGTACTTGAGTGTTTTCAGTAATGTAGAGGAAAGAAGCGTTTTTTTGAGAATCAAGTGGTTGAATATTCTTTTTTTTAAGAAAAAGTGATAATTTGATGAGTTAAAAATGGTATCTAGCTGTTTTAATAAGGCATATTTAATCTTTCTGAGCTTCAGAGAAGGAGTCCTGCCCAACCAACCTGTTGCCTTTACTTAGCATCACGCTTTTTTTAGAATGGCTTTGGAGCCCATGCTACTCTAAAGGCTTAGTTGAAATAAAATAAAATAGTAGTAATTTGTAAATGTATTAAACAGGTTAAATATTATCTTCATCAGTGAGATCATGAGTTTCTTAAAAGCAAGAGTGCCGTTTTCTTTTTCATAGAGGTAGCCTGTTAATCCGGTGACAAGGGGTCACACCTTGGAGACCAGCAATGCTGGTCTCCCACCCACCCTTATGTTCTTCATCTGCAATGGGGGCAGTGATGTGTATGTCAGACGATTTTTCAAGGTATTTAATGAAATAATGGATGTGGATGTGTAAAGGAGAAGGGATTGTAGACGTTTTAGCTGTGTATTTCTCTTTTTGCTCCCTATGCTGGGTACACACAGAGGGTACTAACCATGTACTCGTTGAGTTAATGAATGTATGATGCGGGACGAGAAGAGCTTTTTATTTTAGAATTCTGAAGGCTTGGAGCGCCTGAGTCTGTCAGCAGCTGAGAAGTGGAATGTCAATAAAGTTTTGTTACTTTTTTTTAAAAAAGCACCCACTAAACTACAAATCCCTTCTCTCTCCTCGACGTAGACGAGTCACGTGGCTGCCAGGACTCCGGAAGTCTGGCCCGCTCGGCGAATCACGCCAGGAAGCCTATGCATCGGCTCCAGGCTGGCCAATCATGGAGAAGCTTGCTCCGGGCCGAGCCGGGTCCCGCCTCTGCGTGGAGCGCTGACGGGTCGTTAGCAGATACGGAGCCCACGGGGGGCGGGGCCAGAGGCCTCTGCCTGGTTTCGCGTCCGGCTCTTCCTTTCAGGGTTTCGGCTCTCGTTCCGCCATGGCTCCCAAAGGCGGTTCCAAGCAGCAGTCGGAGGAGGACTTGCTCCTGCAGGATTTCAGCCGCAACCTCTCGGCCAAGTCTTCCGCGCTCTTCTTCGGGAACGCATTCATCGTGTCAGCCATTCCCATCTGTGAGTGCTGGGAGCGAGGCGAGCGGGGGAGGCCTCGGGCAGGTCGGCTGGGCCGTCCTGGGACGTGGCAGGGCCGGGCGGGCCGGTGGCTTCCCCAGTTCTCCTGAGCTCGGCAAGGCACGTAGCCTCTTTGGGCCTCGGTATTCTCGGCTGGGATTGTTGTGGGCGGCATTTCAGGGAAGCGACTTGTGGCGCTTTTTAAAAGTGCGCTCGTTCCTGGGCCCCACCCCCGATTGAGAGTCACTAGTTCTGGGATGGCGGCCCCAAATCTGTATTTAAAACAGACGCTCGAGTTGAGTACTTGTGTACTTAAGTACCTGCTGTCCTTTTCCATACAACTGGCGTTTGCCGTTATGAAATCTTAAACTTACTATCTTGGAGAAACTAATGAGTTGGGAGAGCCAGCCACCAAGTAACCCTCAGAATTTTAAGTGTGTCTTCACGTGAACTGACTCACACTAATGAGCATCATTTTCCTAATTTGCAGAATGAGAGAGGTTGAAGCAGTGGCAGGAGTCAGCAATCTACCTTATTTAGACATTTTAATAATCCTGCAAGACCAACTCTAGAATTCTCGCCTTGTTGGGAAGCTGTTTGCACACTTAGCCAAGATTATTTTTAGAGCTTAGGGTTCCCGAATTTGAATCTCGTGTCTTTCACACTGCTGCACTGTTGTTGGGTAGTCAAATCCAAATGTATTTTCTCTTTTGTTCTTATAAAACCCAGTGTGGCATTAAACGTGGTGTGAAGCTTTATTGGTTCACTGACCCGAGAGAGCACTGCGTTGATTTGAGATAACAGCCACGTCAGCAGGTAAACTATGGTTTGGGACTGCACGTGGCTGTTTTAGAATGGTCTGTATTTAGCAGAGTAGTGCCCTGATGAATGAAATTTGAAGTCCGAATTGTGATTTTGTTGAGCCAGTTCTCATTTTAGAAGAAGCAGAAATCTCATCTGGACTAATAGGAAGGTTATGTTTTTCAAGTATTCTGAACTGAGAAAGGTTGAGACTGTTAACTTTTTACTGGCCGTCTCACCTCTGACGGTCTTGAGATACTGTGTTGGTTTCCCTAACCCCAACTTTATTTTACCAGGCTTAGCTATAATTAATTTAGCAGGCTTTTGTTATGGAGTAGTAATATTTTGTTTCTTTTTATACCCTTCCTCCATCTTAATTCAGGGTTATATTGGCGAATATGGCATATGGATCTTATTCAGTCTGCTGTTCTGTATAGTGTGATGACCCTAGTAAGCACATATTTGGTAGCCTTTGCATACAAGAATGTAAAATTTGTTCTCAAGCACAAGTAAGTATATTTTTCAATCGCGTTTTTGTATAATGGGATGTTTCCTTTAAGATTATTTGTATTTGTGTTGGTTTCAATAAGCATTTGAGATCTATGTGTGTATATATAGTTGAGGGGGAAAGCACATTGATGCTAGGAAGAATTGTTAACTAGCTAGAGACAGTGATCAGTTTGACACTGCTATGGAAGTAGATTTTGATGGTGGAATTAGAACACTTAAGCACTAGCTTTAATATGAGGTTCCTCAGAAAAATAACCCCGTCAAGTAAATTAACACTTCAGAAGCCAAATGGAATTCTTTCTGGAAAGAATTGTTCTGGGCTCTTCACATACTATTTTTGCAAGTGAAAGAAATGGTCTTTTAAAAATTAAACCCTGACATTTTCAAGGCTAATTACTTTTTTCTTACAAGTGTGTAACATATTAAAATATAAGGGATAGCTCTATTTCTTCTATTTTAAGATCACATGTATTATAAAATATATAATTATTTTAGCAATAGCTTTTGGAGAAGACAATACAAGCCATACCAGAATAAATTTGTACATTAATTATTAATATAAGCAATTATATTCTCTGGCTTCATAAAGATTAAAATGTGGGGGAAGTCCAGACTTAGGAAAGATGGTAACATTTATTATTTCTGAGTGCCATGGTCTTCATTGGAAGTAGGTATAAATTGTTTAATTGGAAAAGGCACCCTTTGAAGTTGCTTTCATGTACATTTTGTTATTTGATTAGGGGTTAGCAGGATAGTTCTCTGCTTCCTCAGTGGCGCCTTCTAGGTGCTATATTTCTTTGGAAATAATTTCTTAAAGACAGTTGGAATTTTGCTGAGACTTGAAGTGCCAGCATACTTTATGTTCTTTATCTTTTCGTTTCGATGGTTCCCACTCTAGTTTGGACACTTTTTATTCGGATTGCTGTAGCAGTCTCCATCTGGTCTCTTAAAACAAAAAAGTTTAAGGACCACCTTGCCATACGCTATATAAAGCATGTTACTCTGTGTAATCCTTACATCCTCCATATAACGTGCAAATATTGTTTTATGGGATGAAAAGTCTGTATTCCTCGTTGTCTGACATCATTTTTTATCATACCATTCTCTTAACTCATGGCCATCTTTTTCTAATGTGTTAAAGGCAAATTCTTCCAGACCCTCGGAATTCAAGTCATCTGTCTGCTTTCTATGAGTCTATCCTCATCTTTTGGATTTGGGCCTTAGCCTTTCTGACTGAGCCTTTTTCGTGTCATCCTTTGAATGTGACTTGTACCCTCCCCCACTTAGGAGTATTTTCCTTCCTTTCCATTCTTACATGTCTGTTATTTCAAAACCTCTAGGAATCTTTTCCAAAGAAATCCTTCCCGACTTTGATCATTCTTTTGCCTTTTTGAGCTTTGTTGTTCTGTGTTAGACTCTTTCTGGGACGGAGGAATAAAAACCTATTGAGATGATGTCAGTTAACAGGAGTTTATTGTAAGAAATGGCCTCAGTGGCTGAAAGTGGCCATGGCAGTTTCCCCGCTATCATTCTGGACACATAGGAGCTCAGGTTTTGTGGCTGCAGTTCTGATAGACCAGCAGATTAATTGGGTTATCTTTGTCATCTTTCTGCTTGGCAGCCTCTCTATAAACTGCCATTCTAAGATTCAGCTCATCTTGGCCTCTGCTTTTGTGAACTGTGTTTCACATGGCCATCTGTGGATAGAGAAGCCTTCAGAAGTGGGCATCTTGCATGATCCATCCTTTGGGATCTCCTTGGAACTCAGTCCCTTTGAGACTTGGCATTTTTCACTTGTTCATGTATCATTTTTCATTCACCTCTTTGGAATCAAAATCATGTTCTTTTTACTTTCTCATTTCTCCTTTGGGCTTCTTGAGGGCAACTGCTATATATTTTGTTTTATATCCCTTACAACAGTTAATGGTACATTTAGTTCAGTAACGTTTCAATGACTTACTGACTTAATAGACTCTCTCAGAGTAGAATTTTTTTTTAGTCATAGTTTTGGTTTAGTATTAAATACTGCTACTGACATGGAAACTCCTACACATTTGCAAGATGGTTAAGGCTTAAAGATCCAGTGAGATGTTGAGTGCGGGTAGGTGTTAGTAGTAGAGGGAAGATCGCAACAGAGTTGACAGTCTGGATTCCAGCCCCAGCTCTGCTACTCTTAAATGTGTGGCCTTGGGCATATATTTTACCTATGTAGACTTCAGATTCCTGAGCTATAAAATAGAGATACTAATGGAACCTCAGAGGCTGGTGAGGATTAAAAATGATCATGTGTGACTTGTTAAGCGTAGTGTCTGGCACATAATAAATGCATGGTTGGAGAGGTTGAGGGTAAGAGAGCCCTTAGGAATTTTTGTAAAAATGTAGCATAATTTAAACAATGGTTGCCAAAATGTGTTTTATTTTAAAAAATTAAGTATTAATAATTTTTTTTATTCTGGAAAGGTTCTGATATACTGATGTAAATGAAGGAAAATATAGTTGATTTTGTGGGTTATTTCAGTAGGCTAAATCACTATGGTGACCTCTGTCCTGTTTTAGAGTATTTAGCACTGAGTGAGGTTTATTTTCTAAGAGCCTTAAGACAGAGGAGGGGGGCTTCTTCAATTGCAGTAAACCTACAGTGTTTGTTATGCCTCTGGTAGTTGAGTATAGAATTCTAGACCTAGAAGAGAAATTATTTAGTTATCTGGTTTAGTGTTTTCGGAAAGATTTGTCATGTGAACAGTTAGTTGACTTTTTGTCCTGAAGATGCATAGAGATAACCAGTCCTTTTGAAAGTAGTTTATTCCTGTATCCTAACACTATGACAGCCTTGCTGGGGGGAGGTGTATATGTGTATTTTTTTATATTCAGCTAAGACAGTTTTCTGCTGTAAACCATGTCCATTTCATTTCAGTTGGTCTTTTGTAGAATAAAGTGGTCTGATGTTAAGTTCAAGAAACACTTACTTAGTACCTGGTCTGCTTGAGAGGTTCAGAGAAAAGAATCTCAGTCTTTGGAGCCTTCTGTCTCAGAAATGAAAGAAGCATCTGAAGAAGATGGTTTCTACGTGATATAATGAGTCAGGTGAAATTGGATCTTTGGAGTAAAAAAGTACAATGTAGTGTCCTAAAATATCTCTTGACAAGGTAGCTGTCCGCCCCCTTAGCTGCCATTTCATTAGGTTTCAGAATTTATTTCCTCTTACCTGTTTTTTTTAGAGCAACCAGTTTTCCTCCCTCCAGTTATCACTTTGTGTGGGGTAACAAAGTTAAAAAGTAACTTTGTAATCCTTTAAAAAAATACAGTAGTATTTTAACAATGTCAATTCTGACTCAGTTCTTGAGTGAACTAGAGATAGAGACATAGGTAAAATTAGCTATAATTCATGCTTAACTTGTATCCCAGAAACTCTTGCGGTTGAAGAAAGATTGAAAATTACTGCCTTGAATGATACTGGGCTTTCTTTGCTGGGATCCATCCTGATTTCTCCACAGGTTTCTTCAAGTACACTGACTAGAACTACATACAGCGTATACAGTGTAGTAACGAAAGTAATCGACCAATTACTTTCATGTAGAGTGAACAGATTTCTGTCTCCGTGTTCCATATCCTGTTGGGATATTGTGTTGAATGCTGTCATAATGGGACTATGTAGGTAATTGTTAAATTTCGCTTGTGGTCAGTTATTACTTTTTTATATTTATGGCTAACCAGTTTCTCTAATATTATCAAAAATATAACATGGTGATTTAAGTGTCATAGTGTATGGGAAGCTTTTTGTATTTCATCATAGTTTAAATTTTATCCTCTTTCGCTAGCAACCATATCTGATAAAATTCATCTATAAATTCTTTTGATGAGTATAAATTTAGTTTTTTTCTTCATCTGACCTGTCACTGAATATTTCAGTCTGAGTTCTTGAGTAACACTTTTAATCTTTTCTGACTGATTCCATTATTAATTTTTGGTGCAGTCCACAAACCAGTGGTTAATTTAACGAAGTGGTATGGACAGTCCCCGACCACGTGATATTATTTCTTTATAGTGAAATTGTCCTTTGGAGTGGAGTTAAAAGCGTTATTTTAAGATATTTTAGTTATTATTTCTTCTGTTTATTAACACTAGTTTTCTGTCATTTACTTGGAATTGAAGTCATATCATTTGCTAATGCCTTTTGAAATTTATTTGTTGAATAGTTAAATTATAGGGTAAAACAAAATGGAGCTATTCATAACTAAATTACACTAATAGCATTTGACTTTTATATCCATGTTAAATCCCTAAACTTTGGAAAATTCTTTTAAGCAGAAATAAAAACACATAACTTATAAACCACATCTTGGAAGTTTCTTGAACAACTTCTTTTTTGGCTAGTGCAGTAATAAAGTTGGAACTTTCTGTCCAGCTTATTTTCTTATATTCAGTTGCTAATACAAAATGTGAGTACAGAGTGTTTCTGAGAAAGTGTGATGTTCACTTATAGCACGTGGAAACTTTTTTTCTTTTCGTTCCAGAGTAGCACAGAAGAGGGAGGATGCTGTTTCCAAAGAAGTGACTCGAAAACTTTCTGAAGCTGACAATAGAAAGATGTCTCGGAAAGAAAAAGATGAAAGGTTTGACTCCTTATTTAAAGTGTTTGAAATCAAAAAAGGGGATACTTTGGAGAAAGTAAGTTTTTGATTTCTGATTAGAGAATGTGGATATTGGAATTATTTGAGGTAAATTTTGGAATTGTGGAAGTTGTAGTAATAGGAATGGTAATAGCTGACTTTGGGAGTTTTTATTACTACCAGATACTTCTCTCTGTGCTAAACAACATTTGATTTATTCCTCTAAAGGGCCCTAAGAGATAGGTACTGTTGTTATCTCCATTTTATACTGGAGGAAACTAAGATACAGAAAGCCTGGGTAACTTGCCCAAGGTCCTAGATTAATACATGGTAGATCCTTGATAAGAACACAGGCAGTCTGTCTTGAGAACTTATACCTGTAGTTGCTCTGCTGGAATTTAGGAGGCAGCAGAGCTTTGTCCAGTGCTAGCTTTGCCCGTTGATAGCTGTGGGACCTTGAGTTAATCACCTAACTCCTCTGGGTCTGAAAGGTTTTATAGTGTGTTGTGTGTTAGCTTGCCTAGGTGGTAATATTTCTGTTCCTGAGCTTCCTGAGGAACATCTAGTACTTGGTTATCTCCATTGGCTGGGAAAAAGGAAAGAACTGGGTTTCTCGTCTTTTGTCCAATTCTCTGCCACATTTGTTAGCCCCTACTCCCATTTTTTTCTGTCCGCTGCTCTTAGAAGGCTTGTTAAACAGTCTAGTATCTGAGTAGCAGAAGTCCCTGAACGATTGAGTAAACTTGTGCTATGGAGTTGCCAATAGTTTTAGAGAGTCAAGAGTCCGGTGATTTTCATGGATCTTTAGTTTTAGTATCAACAAGGTGCTTCATGGAACAGAATTTTTACCCCACTTTGCTCCAGAAAGACTTTTGGGAACTTGTAAATATTAAAGTACATATAGTATATTTATTATATTTAATACAATTTTTTCAAAGTGCATATAAAACAAACAATACAATTTTAAAAGACCAGAAACCATTTAAAAAGAAGAAAAGGTGCATGAACAAGGACTTTAGAGTTAGTTATAGCATTTGAACCCCAAACATAGTTCTGAGCTTCCAAGTGCCAAGGAAAGCATCTGAGGTCACATAGCTTTCATTGTCTGAAGAGAAGCAGCGTGCAAGTCCTTCTGAAAAGAAACTTTCCTGGCACAGAATCTTGGAAAGACTTTATCAAGTGGATCCTTATTTAAGGGACACTGAGTAACTTAATGAACAATGTCTTCTGCAGTGGTTTTGGAAAGGCGGTAGAACATTGAAATGATTATCTCCTATGGATCCTTTATAAAACTGAAGGCACAGTATTAAAATTATGACAATAAAGGCTTTTTTTGCAGGGAGCAACTTTAATGAAGTCTGGCTGCATAACTTTCTCATGCATATTTTTGCACAGGGATAGAGGTTAGAGAATCTAGCTTACTTTAAAAAAACTTTTTATTGAATTATATTTATTAGAACAGTTTCTTAAACTGGGATGCGCATCATAGTTACCCAAATTCAAATTGCTTATTACAGCTTATTTAGCTCTTTTACAGCCAAGCTCGTTGACTTTGGATTAGAACACTTCGTGAATAAAATGTGTCAATCGCCAATAACGTTAGTCATAGTATTGTCCTTAGGAATGAGGAGGAGTATCATCTGGCTCTTGAGTAGAGTTATCTTTTTTGGGGACAGCCTCTACAATAGTGGCTTTTAACCTTTTTGATAATGACCCACAGTTAAACATGTATTTTATCTTTTGACCAAATATACATGCACCCATGAAAATGTTTCACAAAACAGTATTTATCCTACTGTGTGCAATATACTCTTGATGTTTTTCTGTTCCTTCCTATTTCATTTGAAAAAAATGCTGGTCTCAACCCACTCAGTTAATTTCACTGGGCATTCGATCCACTCGATTGAGTTCACATCCCACTAATGGCTCACAACCTACCCTTTTAAAAACTACTTTACAAAGTTAATTAACCAGGAGGAATAAACGATCCCTATTCACAGGCACCCTGGAACTTCCCTTTGCCTGTGTGAAGGGGGTAAAAGAAAAGATTGATGAAGTATTAGTAAATTAATAAGATAAAATATCAAAACCAGTAAAAATAAATAAAAAGTAAAAGCATTTTGCAAATGTTAGAAAGAAATCTTCCTAATGATCAAGCACATTATTTGTTTGAAGTAAACAAAAATGACTGACAGTAGTCTGCTTCTGTGAGACCACAGCTGGTGTTTGTCGTAGGGATTGTGTTCCGAAGGTGCAATGGGACTGAAGGCTGCAGAGAGCCTCAAGCCCAGGGTATAGCCACGGAAGCCCCATCAGGCTGCTGACCATCAGGTTTGTGTTTTAGATGAGGTCCAGAGAAAGATAACTTGTTTGAGCTGCTGATGAAACCATGCCAACTGCAATTAATCAGTCCCTTCCTCCATAGCCCTGGCTGCCTGGGAAAAATGATAACATAACCAGCGACTGTTTTCTTCAGCAATAATGAGTGTGAAATATTTTTTTCAGTGGAGGAAAGGGGACAATTCTGGCTAAATTTAATATTAAAAACACATTCTCACCCTAGAACACTTAAGGAAAAACTTGTCTTATAATGAAATAGAGCCGCGTGGTATTTAGAGTTTTTAATCATATTTATAAACTTGTTTCCTTGTCTCCAGAATCTTGTGGAAGAAAAATGAAGTTGCTGACTATGAAGCTACAACATTTTCCATCTTCTATAACAACACTCTGTTCCTGGTCTTGGTCATTGTTGCTTCCTTCTTCATATTGAAGAACTTCAACCCCACGGTGTATCCTTTTAAAGGTTGATAATCTTTTTTAGAAGTCTAGAAACAGTAGTTGGTTTTAGTTTCGACTTGTCTCTGGGTATTTTAGTGGAAAGAAAAATGGCACTGGGAGTCAGTCTATTAAATAGCACTGACTTTAGGCAAGTTTCTGGATATTTAAAATAACAGCTTTTGGTGTGATTTAAAGTTCTTTTAAGTTTTATAATAAATAGCAAGTATTACAGAGCAGTCTTATATATGTGATTATGTGTATTTGCCTACTTAAAGTTCCAAAGATCCAAAGCAAGCTTGCCGCCTTTGATAGCTTTTGGAATATGCCCCTGTTTCTGCTATTACTTTTGGGCTTTGGAGTTGGGTAGATGGCCAGTGCAATTAAACCGGCACCATGGGACCTTAACAGTGTTTCAGGCTGCTTTGAAATTGAGCTTTTGAGTAAGAATCAGTCTTCTCTAATTAAGGTAATTTATTAAAGGTGTTATCCAGGTATGTGCAGCCAAACTTTTAACAATTGGAGATTATGATGTAATAAAATATCAGACACCCTCCAATTTGTATCTTCTGGGGATACAGGAGTGGTTTGCTGAAAGTGGCGTAGTCGTGATGCTGGAAGTAGCTGCAAGCTTTCAGAATCTCCTTGCTATTACAAGCCAACTGCAGCAAAACTGCATGACAGGGGAGATTAATTTTTCCTTTGTTCTAGGGGGAGAGGGAGGAGAAGGAAAACAAGTCTCTCTTTCCTCCCCGTGTTCTTTGATCAGCTCCTCTCTCATGAAAGTTAAATGGAATTCACATGTGTTCTTCATGATCATGTGTTCTAGGTTTCTGTCTCAAGTGTTTTCTTTTTAAAATTGGAACACATTTCCTGTGAATGTTTTTCATTTTTTATGGTCTTCTGTCTTGCAAATTGTGTTTGCATTCAGTGGGGCTTCATATCATTATGATTATACCAAGTATCAGGAAGGAAGCAGTACATTCCAAAGGGATGGGCTTTATTTTATTGAAAAACTAATTTTGGGTTAATTTTTCCTTAACATTAAATTCCTACAGGAACTACATTTTGTCCATAAGTGCTTCATCAGGACTCATCGCCCTCCTGTCTACTGGCTCCAAGTAGACCATGGCAGCTTTACCCCCTGGCTTTGTATCTACGGGTGGCCTGTGGTTTATGGAAAAGTAGCAGGGTGGTCAGGGTGGGAGACACACAAGATGTTTTTGCAGTCTGGAGTTTGAGGGTTTAAAAAACCCAACAGAATATAATTCAGTATTTGTATATTGGCTTTTTTTGATACGTTGTTGAAATTAAATGAAAGGGAAACTCAGTACCAGGACATTTATTAAAAGGCAAAAAGTGTCTTGCAATGTGCTGTAATCACAAGAGGAGAAAATAACTTGCTTCCTTGATCTGTCAGAGGTCACAGTAACCTGGGCTGAGCTGTTATTATTTAAAATAGTAACAAGAAGTTAATAACTGGTTCTCTGTGTTCCAAGCACACTATTACAACTTTTTTTGAACCATAAATATCAGAATGAATCTTCTTCCCAGAGGATTGAACAGAAGCTTTATGTTTACAAGTCTCTGAATTTGTGATTTGAAATAACACAAAGTTTAAAACATGGTTTCTCCAACTTGGGGAAGAGAAACTTGTGGAAAAGGTTTTTTTTTTTTTTTTTGGTTTTTTTTTTTTTTTTTTTTGGTAAAAAAAAAAAAAAAAGGCAGCCAAAGTAGTAACCTAAAAATAGTGCGCCAGGCGTGTGAGAGTTTCCCTACGGAGTTAAAGCACATACTGTTCTGCTGTATGGCTTTGGCCCTGCGTGGCCAGGGAGGTCAACTTGACCCTGCTATGTTCGTTTGACTTATTAAGACACAGGGATCATTGTTTTCCTTGACCAATGTCTCATGCCCCGGAAAGAATGTTAAGTAAGAAAGAACACCTCTTTCCTGAATACTGACATGTAAAAGACCAAAGTAATTTTTGTGATCTTAGTTCTGGATTTTAAGAACTCTCTAAGGAATTTATGGTGGTTTTAGTGCTTGTCAGCATTTTCCCCATTAGGACTTTCATAAATTTGACCCTTCAGTTCACAGGTCCCATCAATTGTGAACAAAATATTGATCTCTTCAGCCCTTGGGGGGTCCAGCTGAGAGCAGTCTCTTGGCATTTTTAACCAGTATGTGTACAGATACCATCATTTTCTATGTGTGCCATGACTTAAAAAAGTTCAGGACGTTCTTTAACCTGTGTCACTTAAACAGAGAGTCACAGGTGATGGCAGTTTCATATTCCTATTAGCATTTGACCACATCCAGTAGTTTCCTACAAGCAGTACCTCAAGGAATTATATTCCTAATCTTTAATTTCTACTTCTAAATTTAATATGAGTGTTATAAATGTTATTAGTTGTACTTATCACTTGAAGAGAGACACTGCAAAGTACAGTTAGGGTAACACATAAGAGGTTTTTTTGTTTTTTTTTGTTTGTTTGTTTGTTTTTTTTACTTTACTCTTGATAAAAAGCCAGTCAGTAGTTTAGTGGCTTGGCGTTTATGTAGCAAATGCATTTGCTTATTTGACAAAATGATTTTTTGATAAGCCATCAGTGTCTACTGTTTGTTATTAGAGCTGGGGCAATAGCATTGTAAATTGCTGGTGAAAAGCTGCCACTAGATGGCAGTGCCTGTAGAGATGGGGAGAAAATCGCCACCATTGGTATAATACAGGTTAGATGAGTTGGTAACATAGGGATAGCTCAATAGAATTTCTCTTGAATTAATAAACTGAAAATTTGTAGGAAAATGAATAAGCAAAATTTGTTTTATGTCCTGAATTTTTCCTAGAGCACTCTGTTTTTAATCCCGATAATGTTTTCTAACTCTGTACTGTTAGATAAATTTCTGTGCATAAGATAAGGCATACTCACAGTTCAATAGTTTTCATTAAGGATTTACTGTACCAGTACTTTACTCTCAAGAATTGCAGAACCTTTTCCCCTGTACTCTCTCCGTAGTCTAAAACAGCTATGTGGCACATAGAATTATGATGTGTTCAGTCTGATTTAAATAGTAAAAATCTGCTGTAGAATTTTTATCTTAAAAAGACCTCATACCCAACTGTGGTAAAGAAGAGATTCTGTTGTAATTGCTATTCAAGGCAATTAAATTCCTCTTTTTACGCTCGTGATAAGTAGAAGCTTAGTGTTACAACATTTTCCTTTAACCTGTTTTTAATTTCCTCGTTTACAACTTAATAAAAGTCTTGGATTGAAATTCTTTTTAGCCAGTAAAAATTCACTGGTTGTCATACTTGGTGTATTATTGCAACCTGGAAAGGATAATTTGAAACAAGTTTTGAAGTTAACTGAAATATGGAGGTTGAATTATACTTAAAATTCTTGTGAAAGGTCTTGCTTAGTAAGTATGATTAAACTTTGCTTTTGAAAATTTGTATTTTCCATGGACTTCTTTATAGGAAACATGTGAATAAGTACATCGTCTTTATTACATTATATTACATTAACCATGATTTTAATTTCCCACACATGTAAATGTTGGTCAAATGTCTGTGAGGCATCGACAGGCATAGAGCAGTTACATTAAAGAGCAGACATCAGGCCTCTGCCTGTGTATTGGTGAAATAGGGACAGCTCAATAGAATTTCAATAGACCTCAATAGAAGGCCTACTGCGCCTTCCCGCCCACCCTGTTTCTTCATTTGCAATGTGTATGCCAGTCACTGCTGTTCTGGAGACAGTAAGGAAGGATATATATATGTGTGTACATGTATGGAGAAAACTCATTTACAGATATATCTACTGGGGCTGTAAGGGATTACTCTCACCTCCTTGGACTCCCAAGTAGGTGAGAATTGAAGATTAGGAGGGTCTTTTGAGTGGTTGGTGTAGATTTTCAGGGAGATGGTTAAAGACTAACTTCTTGTTGGTCTTCACGAGTAGTTTTCATTGCACCTCTCTCCTTTGACTTTTCTTGTCTGATTCCTTAATTTGGGTTCATACCTAAGCTTTTTTAACTTAAAAATTCTCACAGTTAACTTTTTAAGCTTAAAAAGAAGAAAAAACCTTTCCTTAAAGGAGCACCGGACTGGAATACGAAATACTTAGGTTCTGCCATTAACTAGCAGTGTGAGTTTGGGCAAGTTTTTTCATCTATTCAAGCCCACTTCATTTGTCAAAGAGGGATAGCTTTGCAGATGGCTAAGGTTCCTTCAAGCTCTGACTTCTGCCTCTTGATGTTGGCACTCTCTTCATGAAGAAGAAGTGACAGTCCTTACCATGGAAAGCCAGGCATAGGATTTCTAGATTGCATTTCTCCTACCTGAGATTTTAGTATAGAGATGGCTGCTACCCAGGTTACCCTTCAGAATGATATGTTCTCTGCCAGGGAATTCTTCCCAGAGGAGGAAAGACAATGAGACTACACGGAAATTTTTCTTAAAAGATGTATATGTGAAACGTATTATCTAGCATATTTACTGGGGAAGATGATTTGCACATAAAAAATGGGATGTTCCCACAACAAAGCAATAATATTTATATTTGGTTTTAATTTGCAGGTTTTTTTATAGGGAGTTTGAGAAGCTTTAACCTTAGTGCAGAGTATTCTAAAACCCAATGAGAAATATCTTTAGTAGCTAATCATATTCTCCATTAATAAGAACAAAAAGTTTGGATTGCAATCTGAGTCTCAGTCTTTTGATCACTGCTATTTCCGTTAGCTATTTAATGCAGCTTAGCTGCCAACATAATTTTTATTTAGATTATTGCCCATTTTATGGCCTCATGTATTTTGTATGTATATTATATATATGAAAAAATATACATCTTTTATAATGAAAGATCAGATAAAAGCTATTATGAAATTGAATGCACAAAATGTTTTTATTACTCTAAGCAAATAAGTTAAATCGCATTTTCCATTAGACAGCACCTCAGCTCATTTATACATACAGTAGTTCACTGGTTTGAGTACACAATGAACAACTGAAAAAATGATCCATTTCCATCATGAATCTGATACTCTTGGGCAAAAAAGTCCAGACTCCCTAATAGAATACAGGTAGTAATAATCAAAAAGAATTTTTCGATACCTCCCACTAACATTTTAAGATTAGAACTTAACCTTGAAATACATTGTGGACATAGTAACAGAAATAGTAACAAAATAGCATTTTAAAATGGTATCATATTTCTTCTGTAAATCTCAAAGTGATTTCTATATGGGGAACCTGCTGACCAGAAAATTAAATTAGAATTTTGTACATCCTCAGATGTCCAAATAGAGCTAAAGGACCATCCCCATCCCAAAAAAGAGAAGCATGTTTTCTCCCTTTATACAGATAGATAGCAATACACATGGTATGTTCTCACAATTTTTCTGAAGTGGGATAGTAACGAGGGTAAGTAGCCAGTAGTGGCAGGGCTAGATATACCTCAGATTCTGAGTGCAACAAGGCTAAGCCCCTTTAATCCATGCAAAGAACTTTCATGCATATGGTTTAGTGCATATAATATGATTATAGAATCAGGAAGTTCTTTAACATTTTGGTTTTTACTGGGCAAGGTAATTCACCCAGCATATTCTGAGTAGTGACGTAGCGTTTTTCACAAAGCCTATGATTTGCTTTCATGTTAATAACTCCTCAAAAATACTAAGCATTATATTGTAAAGTCCCAGTGCTAATTAAACTGACCATTGGCCTTTCTAGGTATTTTACAGGTTTACTTACAAAACTGAGCATGTGTATATTTATTTTTAAAGCTCAAATATTGACACTTGCAGAAGTTATGCCTGTAAGCAGTTGAACGTATAAAGCAGATTTTAATAAAATGTAAAAAAAAAAAAAGACACTTAATTGCAGATACATTGCATTTTATTCAAAGCCAAGTTCCCATAGCAGTGTAACCCTCCCTTTCATAAATTAGCCATAATGTCTCTAGTTCATGATTAGGGTATTCATCCCTGTGCCCTCTTTATATGTAAATGATTAACATTATTAGAGTCCTAATAGACACACTGGATAAATTGTTGTATAGGGCCATTTTGGGGCCAAGCAACAGTAAATATTTGAAAGGTAATAAAGCAAATACCTACAAATTTTAGTTTTGTTGAATGACAAGTGAAACAAAACTTGCTAATGTGAATGTGAAGATAGGAAAAAAATTGTTTCTGCTTATTCTCCCAAGCAAGACTTCTCAGTGATGATATCTTACTCTGTTTCTTATGCATTCAGATTCATCTGTGGATTTTGTTCTTTTGAAAAAATATATCTGTACAGCCTTTAAGTTACCAAATTCCTGAAAGTAATACATCTTTCCCCCCATATTCTCTCCATTGCATGAGCATGAGGTGTACAGAGCAATGCAAGAATAGGTGATTCCAGTCCAAGGTAAGAAAATAGAACAGATTTTCTTGGTTGTGAGTTTTCAGATGTGCACAGTGGTAGCAACAGCAGATACCTCAGAGAATCCAGGGACACTAGAGGTTGAGCAGCAGGCTGCTAAGTGATTCAAAAGACTGGCTAGGAACACTGTTCTGTACTGGGTGCAGGCCGCTATTTAACCATGCAGCTTCTGTGGCTCATGCATTGCCTTATGATCTGTAGTCCTTTTTGCTGTAGGGCTTGTTGCGTAATATGTTATCAATCTCATTTACCACATGCGATGTCATCTTTGGGAGAACCTGAAAGCAAGAGAAGTACAAAGGATGTGGTTAGTACTGTTGGTCATTTGTTGCTGGTTTGCTCTATATTAAGCAAAGTCATCTAGACTTGTATACATTCATAAACCACAGCTGGAATGTAAGCTCCTTGAGGTCAGGAGCCTTGTTTGCTGACTGCGTAAATGAAGGCATAAGGTATAACTGAAGGCTTATAGAAATATAATACAAGCCACATTTGTAATTTTAAATCTTCTACTGGCTACCTTAAAGAGGTAAAAAGAAACGTGAAATTAATACATGTTTTTACTCAATATATCCAAAGCATCATTTCAACATGTAATCAGTATAGAAAATGAGATGCTTTATGTATTTTTTTTGTACTAGGCTTTCAAATCTTATGAACATTTTATGCTTCACATTTCCGTTTGGACTAACCACCTTCTATGCACTCAGTAGCAACACGTGCACGAAGATGTGTGAAGACTAGAAGCTACGGTGTAGACAGCACAGGTCTAGAGACTAAGTAGAGATTCATTCTCACTGGTGGTCAGAACTCCAGTGAAGGATGGCCAGGGTTTGACAGGCGTCCCAGGTAGATGAAATAGCATGAAAAAGTGAAATGGAGTGACACGCAAGTATAGAGTGAGTAGTGGAGGTGTGGGGATGGTAAGAACAGGGGATAGGGAAATTGGGGTAAAGAGTGGAAAGTCTTCGTGATCACGGTATCTCCCCTGCCAGGTGAGTATAAGAATGGAAAGTCTCGAACGCCATTTTATGGAGTTGGAACTTTATTCTGTAGGCGTGGGGAACCTCTCAGGACTTCTGATCTGGGAGTAACGCCATCAGACACCTGGAGGTAATTTGAGGGATGAGTTGGAGGAGGCTGGGGAACACAGATGTTAGATGTGTATTGCAATCAAAGCCAGAGACAAACGGCCTTAACTAGGCTAGAGGCAATGGAGTGGGAAAGGAGAGTGGATGTGGGAGACATTTTGGAGGATGTTAGTGGTTTCAAGACTGAGTGGCTAGAAGGATATTGGTGTAAATTATTGAGATTGGAAACTAAAGGAGAAGTAGTTTGGGGGATAAGAAATTTGGAGTAGGGTGTGTTGCATGTAACACATTAACTGCCATGTGAGTTGTATTTAACTCACACTAGTTATGAATCCAGGGCCTCATGAAGCATGTGTAACTCACGTCTCTTCACCTTGGGAGCCACGAGGACTACTTTTCAAGTTGCATATAACTCATACACAGAAAACAAAAATAAAAAATTTTTCATTAAATTAGAAAGGATCATTTTGTTTTTGAAGTTTTTAATTCTATTTTTTTAATAAAACACTGTGGCCCCAAGGAAAAATTTTTTTTCCTAGTGTGGCAGTCCATATGTGAAGGTGCCTCTGAGATATCCACGTAGAAATGACTCGTAGGTGCTGAAGTGCAGCTGTGGACTTCAGTGGTTGCAGGAAGACTGGAGTTGAGGGTTTTCGAGTCATTTCCAGGAACATGCTAATTGAAGCCCCCGGGGAAAAGATGAGCTCATCCAGGGCTAGTTCTGAGAAGCGGGCCAAGGGCACACATTACACTGTGAGACAAGGGACAAAGGCAGACTTTCATGCTGGAATAGTCTAACCCTACGTGGAGACTGTGGTGAAATACAATTCTGACGACCAGTTCTGAGGTTTCAGCCTCACCCTTCCTTTGCTGCAATCGTGTTGGCCAAAGTGACCTTGTCTCCACTCAGTTGCTATCCTCAGAAGCCTTAGGCGTTGGCAGAACAGCAGAGCTACTCAGCCTGGGAAACTTTTGCCTGGTTAACGTTTTTTTATCCGAAGCTAAAGGAGGAATTTGATTTCCCACTAGCTCTGGAGTCTCAGGGTTTAAACGGCTAATGTGTTATTTAAAGTGAGATTGTGACGATGAGATTGAAATCTAGAAACTGGATTTGTTGGAGGTTTTGTATCTAAAATGCACTGGGTTAGCTATGTGAGGAGGAAATTCTTCATTATACCAAAATAAATTTATTATAGAAAAGAGATTTAAACATTAAAATGATGAAACCATAAAGTACTCGAATAAAAAAATAGTGTGGCAAGACAAAAATTTTCAAGAGAAGCTATACTACTAGAATTTTATATGAAGTCACCCAGTTTTTAAATGTTAACAACTATTTTAAAACAGTTTAAGCTACTGCAGATTAATAAAACACTCCACGGGCTACCAGTTTTGCAAACTTGGTGTTATGTTGCCTGTAATAATTGGTGGGGTAAGGAGCATCTGGCTAGTGTTGCTGGGGCTGGCAGAGTATTAGGGAAGTCCTCCTGGGATTGGGTCACTATTGATCTGGACTTTGGGGACAGTAGGATTTTGCCAGCCTGGGGCGGTGGTCACTTTGCAGGCAGAGGACAACTGTTACATCTGGGGATCTGAGTGTGTGTGGTAGCTGGAGATTAGGGTTCTGGGGAGTGGGGATGGGGGCTGTAAGGCCTGGATGACTGCTGAGGAACCTGGACTTCCTTGAGTGGGTGGCAGGGAGCCTCAGAAAGGGGTAAGGCTGATGGTGGGGGAAGGCAATTCTTTCCACCTTTTAGGCAGAAGTGAGGAACATGGGGACCTGTGTAGGTGATGGTGGGCTGCCAACAGCTGTGGTTTCTCCTCCGTAGTCTCTCCCACCTGTTGAGGCTCTGACTTATATACACTGATTTTTGCACACCTAGATTTTTGCATCCCTTGGAGCAGCTGCCTTCTCAGCCTACTAGAAATTTCCTTTTCTTATACCAGCTGGCACTCCATGCTTTCCATCCTTCTGCAGACAATCCCACCGCTGCTGGGCACTTCCAGCCACCCAGTCTGCTTTTAGCCACATCATGGGGCCGAATCACAGCTTGTCTAGGGGGGACTTTTCAGTGCTGGTGCGGGAGGTGGAGTAGAAAGGGGGAGGGTTGGCAAGCCCCCATGGTAGCAGCCTTGCTGCTTGGATAGCGTTCCTTTTAGGATGGATAACAGTCCCATCTTGTAACCAGCCAGAGCCTTGCTAGGGAGGAAATGCTTGGGAAAGAAAACTGACTAAAGAGTTTTCCTCTGAAATGTGTCCCCTTCCCCGTCGGCTGCCTGGCCTACTCCCACAGTCTTTAAAGCTCAGCCCAGGAGTCCCCAGGCAGTAGGACCTCCTCCTGGGATGGCAGTGATCTCCCTGTATTAATACAGTAGGAATCCTTAATTCCTCCCTCTTCCTGCCAAACCATGTTGTCTCTCTCTCCAAAACCTGTGGAATCCATGCTGTTCTCTCCAGCTCCGAGGCCACCACCCTAGTCCAAGCCACCATCGCCTCTCGCCTGGACCACTGCCCTTGCCCTTCATTCTACTTTCCACACGGCAGCCACAGTGATCTTTAAACATTCAAACAGGAGCATGGCGTGGCCCTCGTCCTAAAACCCTCCAAGAGATTCCTCACGTAGAGTAAAGCCTGACCCCTGTGGTGTGCTGTGAGATCCGGCCCCTGCCTGCCTCTCCACTTCACTGCATCTGCTGTCCCCTTTGCCTGCCACATGTTGGGCACACTGGCCTGAGGCTGGAAGTTCCTTCCCCTCTCAGGGCCTTTGCACTGCTTTTCCCTGTGCCTGGAATGTGCTTTCCTTCTTCCCAGTCTGTGTGAGGCACGTGAATAATTGTGAAGGCCTCGGAATAAACATATTCCAGGGGGGTCTTTTGCAAGGATGTTATTTAAAATGGGCCCACCCATTCTCAATTAGTCTATTACAACATCCTATTTATTTACTTAAAAGCCCTTTCACAGTCTGAGATTATTTTGAATGTTTGTTTATCTGCCTCCTACAGAAAAGTAAACCCCTTGAAGGTTGGACAGTGTCTTTCTTGTTTCCTGTGGTATCTTCAGTGCCTGGTACATAGTAGGCACTCAAAGATCTGCTGAATGAATTAAGGGTTAGAGTTCTTAATTCACTTTTCTCAGCCAGCCCGTGAGCTCTTTGAAGGCAGGGTCCTGTTCTTACTCATCTTAGTACTCCCACTGCCTAAAGCCATGGAATAGGACTCCGTAAATATTGGTGGAATTGAAATCATTGGATTGAACTTCAGTTCTTTTGTGTACCAACTCTTCCCTCTCTACTCATCATTACTGTGTAGCCTTATATTTTCCGAGAGCATAAGTGAAAACAACAGAAAGTGGGGTGGCATTCATAAAAGGGACTTGGCACACAGTAGGTTGGCAATCAACATTTGTGGAAAGAAAAAGTGAATAAATGATGCATGTGTATTGTCCAAAGACTATTACGTTTCATGCAAGTTATTAAGCAGACATTTATGGTCAGGCTGGGGGAGTCAGTTGCCAGGTGTAACACTGGAATGCCCTGTCCCACAGAAACAAATCGTCCTGAGAAGTGAGCTCTGGGAACGTTGCCTATTATTATCTGGATCTACCCACTGTGAAAGTTTTCTGTTGCTTCTTAGGCTTTTGTTCCCCCTCCCCTCACACCCATCCTGAAGGACAGAGGTGGGGAGAGATGGGACACTGCTTGGAGATGTCTTCAAAGGCACCATGACATTCCCTGGTGTTTGTTGGAAAGGGCTGCAGTACTTGCCTGAATGGCACCGAGGTTTTCAATGAGCTGTTCAGGAGTAGATGATCCCAGGAGCACAGAACTCACACCTTCGTTTCTCAGGCACCACGCTGGGAAGAAAGAACACTGGGTCAGGGTGTCAAAGCACTTCTCACTATTGATTAGCTTCTAAACACCAGCTACAGCTGTTTGTGGCAGCCAAAGGTTTTTTTTTTAACTCTGTGGAGGATGCAGTGTTTTCTAGAATTAAAAACCTGAGCAGCACCCCCTATTGTGTAAAAGATTTGATAGAGTCTGCATTTGAATTGTGGACTTAGGGCACATCCAAAGTCTGTATCCTGTAAAGATTTCCCCTTCAGAAAGACAATGTTACTCTATCTCTTTCAGAGCTAAATTTAATACTCACTTTCATGTTAGCACCTAAAACCTATATTAATGGCTGTTCAGAACGTGTGTTTCTCTGTGTATATTACTCTGACCACATGCTCCGGGTGAGTGTGGACAGAATTTCAGGTCTGGCATGTCTAATTTTTTGCAGAAACATCATTGTCATCATTGTCATTACCACTTACTGAGCACTTACTTTTAATGCTTTACATACGTAATTTCCCTTTACTCAACAAGTTTGTAATATGTGTATTATTAGACTCATTTTATGTATGAAAAAATTGTTATCAGATTAAGTAACTTGCCTATGGCCAAATAGCTATGTTTTACTGTGCTTGTTAAAGCTGTAGGGATGCTATTAATAATTAATCACATTAAATATATTCTCTGATTTTTTTCTGAAGAAAGGATTAAAGTGACAGTCATACATATACTTAGGTACATGACATTTCCCCCCCTCTAAAACCACCTTCCATTTCCATCTCTCTGTGACTGTTAACTGCAACTAACATTTCCTTGCCTTCTAACCTCGAGAGGGTCAAGCTACCAACAAATATTCTATTAAATTATTTTATTTGCATAGACCTTATCTTGAGCTTTTTATATCATGGGTTTACTGTATCTGATATGTCCCAATTCCTGCTATTTCTTAATCCTAAGGAATTTTTTCCTAGAATCAGCACACATTTTATTCCTTTCTCACAGCTACCACGTGAATTCTTTTATCTTCAGTTTCTCCATTTATAAGTGGAGATAGTAATAGCAAATCCTCCATTAACATCTGTAAGATAGGGCTAGTAACAGTGCACACTTCGTAGGATTGTGTCGATCAAGGAGACAACACCGTGAGCATGGAGTGCTTGTCACTGAGGCTGGAAAACATCCCAGCAAGGGAACTGAGAGTCTAAATGCTTTTCTGTCCCGTACGTAGCCTCTGGCCACATGTGGCTATTGAGCATGCAAGATGTGTCTAGCCTGAATTGACATGTGCTGTACATGTAAAATATATCCTGGATTTTGAAGACTTAGTAGAAAGAGGGTAAAATATCTCAATAATTTTTCATATTTATTACATGTTGAAGTTCTATTTTGGCCATATTCGGTTAAATAACATCCATTATTAAAATTAATTTCACCTGTTTTAAACATTTTTTAATGTGGCCACTGGAAAATTTAAAATTAAATACAGTCATGTGTTGCTTAATGACAGGGATGCATTCTGAGAAATGCATTGTTAGGTGATTTCATCATTGTGTGAACAGAGTGCACTGACACAAACCTGGATGGTATAGCTTACTGTACACCTAGGTTCTATGGGATAGCCTATTGCTCCTGGGCCATCATCCTGGACAGTGTCACTGCACTGAATACTGCAGGCAGTTGTAATACATGGTATTTGTGTATCTAAACATATATCTAAGCATAAAAAGGGTACAGTAAAAATACAGATAAAAGACGAAAAAATGGCACACCTGTGTAGGGCACTCACCACGAATGGAGCTTGCAGGACTGGACATTGCTCTGGGTGAGCCAGCGAGTGAGTGGTGAGTGGATGTGAAGGCCCAGGACATCACTGTGCACTACTGTAGACTTTAGAAACCCTGAACACTTGGGCCACACTAAATTTATAAAAAAAATTTTCTTTTTCTATAATAAATTAACCTAGGCTTACTGTAACTTTTTAGCTTTATAAGCTTTTGAATTTTTAAAAAACGTTTTGGCTCTTGTAAAAACACTTAGCTTAAAACAACAAATGCGTTGTACAACTATATAAAAAAATTTTCTTTGTATCCTTATTCTGTAAGCATTTTCCTATTTTTATAAGTTTTTTTAAACTTTCAAAACTTTTTTGTTAAAAACTAGGACAGAAACACACATTAGCCCAGGCCTGCACAGAGTCAGGATCATCAATATCACTGCCTTCCACCTCCACGTCCAGTCCCGCTGGAAGTTCTTCAGGCATAATAACATGCATGGAGCTGCCATCTCCTATGATACCAATGCCTTCCGGAATACCTCTTGAGTATTCCTGCTAGTATTCCTCAAGTATGGACCTGCTTGAGCCTGTTTTACAGTTAATTTGTTTTTAATAAGTAGAAGGAGTACACTCTAAAATAATGACAAAAATTATAGTAAATACATAAACCAATAACATAGTTGTTTGTTATTATTGTCCAGTATTTTGAACTGTATGTAATTGTATGTGCTAGACTTTTATATAACTGGCAGCACATTAGGTTTTTTTACACCAGGATCACCACAAATGTGTGAGTGATGCGTTTGTGCTAGGACTTTAGTATGACTGCTACATCACTAGGCAACAGGAATTTTTCAGCTGCATTACAATTTTATGGAGCCTCCAACGTATATGTGGCCCATCATTGACTGAAAGTTCATTATGCAGCCTACGACTGTATGTAGTTTGCACCAATTTTCTTCTGAACAGTGCAGTGCACGTGGTTTTCATTTGCTACCGGTGACCATAAGCTTTGGAATCCACAATGTTAAAAGAGCAATTTTTATGGCCCTCATGAAGCTTCAGGGGGAAGCGACTCCTCTAGGATGGACTTTCTGGGTGGCTGTAGCCTTGGGCCTCTGTTACAGCCCTTTATCTCAGCCTCTCACCAACCCTGGCTTAGCTTCAACACAGAAACTTGCGCCAGAAGAAATGGATGTCACTGTACAATTTACCCTTGTAAATTGTATACTTGTGAGGATGCGTGCATTATCACTGAAATGTTCTCATTTAAACTGTTATAAGAGAGATGGGAAGGAAGTAAGAAAAGTCTCTTAGCATGTAAAAAATTCTGGGGAACCCCAAATAATTCACTTTATATAGTATTTACCAGAATTTTTATTTTTATTTTTTGCTTTAGAGATCAGTCTACCCCTACAATAGACATTTTATCATGATGGGGGAGTGGGTCAGCAATAGAAAACTATATTTTCTGTGATCTCAGCAGAAGTTCCCTTCCGCCTTAGTAATTTCCTTACCAACGGCTAGCTGAGGTAGTGTGCATCCCAGACGCTCAGCAATTGGGGAAAGGTCTTTTAGCTTGTTTTGCTGTTTTCTCCCTTCTTCGCTTACAATTCTTTCCTTCAACCACTGGTAGCACTAGGGATAAGCATAACATTTAAATGTTAATGTCTTGTAAAGGTTTGATGTCAAAGATTGTTAATTCAATAAAATATAAGAACCTCATGGTGAATTCCTAAATATTCTTGACTTTGACCTTATGTGTTGCAGTGATAAGATGCCTACGTCATCATGCAAAGAAATGTTCCCCGAAGTCTCGCTCCTTGTTTATTGGTTCAAAACATATTGATTTTGCCTAATATTCACCATTTTAAATTGATCAGCATGCACAAAAGTTGTTAAAACCCAGACCCTGACATATAAGCAATTACATATTAGTCTTCCAAGTAGAGGAAATGATATTTATTATTGGGATAGCCCAATTTTAGAATGTAGGGAAAAAAAAAGGATTTACATTTACCAAGGTCTATTATGTTTCCTTTTGTTGAGAAAGCTGGGCGCCAAGCTTTCTGCGCAAAGAAAACCATTATCTGACATTCTCGTTACAACTATCTTTCTCCCTCTTGCCTTCAATTTACTCCTAATCTCTTATTCTTCTTATAATGGGGCTTCATTGTTAGCTTCCTCAGCTCCTTCCTAGAAGCAGACATGGTATAACTGATAGGTACCAAGTACAATTTTAAAATTTTAGAGTAGATAAAGACTTTCCCAAATGTGTATTACCTATTGTACAACTATTGAAATTTAAAAAAGTAAGGAGACTCAAAACAGGAAACTATTCTCTAGAACCTATGCAGAGACTGACCTTGATCTGTAGACTATAAAGTGAGACTAATTTCCTAAATATAAAGAGAAAAATCTTTCAGAACTTCTCAATGCCCTGCTTTCCAGAAGTACATATGTTACTATGAAACATGGAACAATAGACCCTTCCGCACAAAACAAGTACTAAGCAGCAACACCCAAAGGAAAAGAATATTTGTAAGAATGTTAGTCTGTTTTAGTGAAAATAATAAAAAAATGTAACACTGTGTGGCAATGCGGACTTTCTCTGCTTCGTGTATTTGCGACATAATTGCCATCACAGATCTTTATTTTCCCAAAGGCCGTAGAAAGCCCTGCAACAGTCAGTCTCGGCCATAGACACTCCACCCACATGATTTCAATAGGCTGCTTGCCTTTGTTTTTTGAGTATTTTTTCCATCATTCTAAGACAATATTTCCAAAGAAAAGGGTAACCACATTATGTTTTATTGTGATTTTTGGAATGATTTTGCAGATGTGAAAAAGAGAAGGCCAAGCCGTCCCAGTTCCGTTTGCCTCCTGGATCTCAAAGGCTTGTGGTCTGGCTCTTAATTTGGGAGTTTGCTTGGGGAAATGGCCAAGAATTTTCCCAGCCTCAGCTGCAGGAAGCCTTGTCTTCTTCCAGAGGAAGAGTGGCCTGGAATATCTCTCCAGGTGTTGGTGCCAGTTATGAACAACGAACACTGCCATCGGGGCCCAGGCAGCTTTCCTGGACCATGGTACTGGCTACGTCAGAGAGTCCCTGAACTTACTTTTCTGTCCTCAGTGGAAAAACCATCACCAATCCTCACTTAAGTTTTATAACATCTTTCAGGGGACCAATATCTCTGAATGTTATTCAAGCAAACAAAGATTGAAAACTAGTAGCCAACTGATTTTTGAACAACTGCTTCTTCTTATAACTAGAAGAGTTTCTGACATTTCAGTATATACCACATATGTAAAGAATGGATGATTTACTTATCAGTCTTGTGGAACTCCATTTTTGAAATCTTACGTGCAATCCATTCTTTTTCTTAGGATTGGGTTACAAGTTATGTCTGTGTATGTATATACGTGTGTGTATTACATGTGCACACACACACACACACACACGCACACCCATATTGAGAGACTTCTGAAAGTAAAAAACATCAAGCATTCATTTACTGAGTTTCTCTCTCTTCACCCTCAACACCGTAAATCTCATTGTCATTTTAATCACTGGAAAATAAAAGTAGGTTAGGGTTTTTTAAAAGTATATACATCATTTTTATACTGCTTTCCTCATACTAAAGGAAACAAACATGTTTTGGAAATAAGCAGCTTTAACTGCTTTGCAAATGGAAAAATATTAGCCCAGGGAGGAGATGAGGCTTAATGAAAATATTAATTAAATATGGAAGCAAACCAGCGTTTTTGTAAGAAGGCTGGTGGTGGGTGTGGTCGTGGCAATAATAAACCCAGCTTGCTGACTGGGTGGTAATCCGTGAATCAAAAGATGAAATCTCTTCCACCCCTATTCTATTGCCTATCCCACTGCACTGTGAGATTTGATTACATGTTGGTCTTCCTTTCCAAACTGAGCAGATGGAAGGCAGGGGCGGCTTGTTGTATGTCACCATCTCCAGTCCTGACATTTGTGGCTGGCAGAGGGGCTCAGCTAATATGGTAGTGAGGGAGGAGTCGGGGAAACCAGAGTTCCAAAGGGTCAGAATAAATCTCTTCTGTTTTTCAGATTGGTGATGACACCCCCTCCTCAATGCAGTCTGACTTTTCCAGCAGTCCTGTGAGACCCCACAGAACTTGTGGATTCCATATTATTTCATAATTCACCCATTCACACGTCTGACTCTCTTATAAGTCCTTGAGCTACTCTGTGAGGGTTAAGACTGTCCCATTCATCCCTGTATTCTCACACCCAGCACAAAGTCTGGGTGCACTCAGGAAATATTTGTCAAAGGCACAATTGAGTGAGCTTTTCCCCACAGATTAGTGGGCTATTAGTTTTATAAACGTTACAAAATTCTCTAAAATCTCCCAAAGCCTATTTCCTTGCCCTTCTCCAAAGCTATGACCACTATCTATGTGTCCCCATTTTATAGACAATGATATTGGGGTGGGAGTAGTCTGTGAAACTTGCTCCAAAGCCACTCACTGTCTGTTAGTTAATCCTGGATTAGATCTCAGGCAGAAACTGGAGCTATGGACAGAATCAGTCACGTTTCACCTCTGGACCTTGTCTAGAATAATTTAGCATCAAGACCATTGACTATTTCCACTTAAACCTCAAAGTCTTTGACTCAAAATAACAACAAAGACTTCACTATTAAGGTGGAAATCTCTAGGTAAAATGCCAAAGCTAAAAAAAAATTGCCTTCTAAAATTTCACCATAATGTGCAATATCCTTATTTTCTTTCTTTTTTAAAAATTTCAGAATATTATGGGGGTATAAATGCTTTGATTACATGAATTACTTTTGTATAGTTTGAGTCAAAGTTATAAGTGTACCCATTACCCAGATAATGTGCATTGTACCCATTAGGTGTGAATTTACCCATCCCCTCCTCCCCATTCCCACCTGTTTGATTTCTGATGAGTGTTATTTCCATATGTGCATGTAAGTGTTGATTGATTAGTTCCAATTTAATGGTGAGTACATGTGGTGTTTGTTTTTCCATTCTTGCAATACTTCATTTAGATGAATGGTCTCCAGCTCCCTCTAGGTTATATAAGAGGTATTAGTTCACCATTTTTGCATGGCTGAGTAGTACTCCATGGTACACATATACCATATTTTATTAACCAACTCATGTATTGATGGCCACTTGGGTTGTTTCCAAATCTTTTCGATTGTGAATTTTGCTGCTACAAATATTCGAGTGCAAGTGTCCTTTTTATTTCTTTTTTTCCTTTGAGTAAATACCCAGTAAGGGGATTGCTAGATCAAATGGTAATTCTACTTTCAGTTCTTTGAGGTATTGCCATACTACTTTCTATAGAGATTAAATTAATTTTCAGTCTCACCAACAGTGTATAAGTGTTCATTTCTCTCTGCATCAATGCCAGCACCTGTTGTTTTGGGACTTTTTGATAAAAACCATTCTCACTGGAGTTAGGTAATATCTCATTGTGGTTTTGATTTGCATTTTCCTGATAATTAGAGATGTTGAGTATTTTTTCATATGTTTATTGACCATTAGTCTATCTTCTTTTGAAAAGCTTCTGTTCATGTCTTTTGCCCAATTTTTAATGGGGTTGTTTGATGTTTTCTTGCTGATTTGTTTGAGTTCTTCGTAGATTCTTATTACTAGCTCTTTATCAGATATATAACATGCAAATATTTTCTCCCATTCTGTAAGTTGTCTATTCACTCTATTGATTGTGTCCTTGGCTGCGCAGAAGCCTTTTAATTTAATCAGGTCCCATTTATTTATTTTTGTTGTTGCTGTGATTGCCTTTGGGGTCTTCTTCATAAATTCTTTGCCTATGCCAATATCTATAAGACTTTTTCTAGCCTCTTCTTCTAGAATTTATAGTTTTATACCTTAAGTTTAAGTCTGTTATCCACCATAAATTATGGGTTAGTCTGTTATCTCATCATGAGTGGTGAGAGTTGAGGATCCTGTCTCAGTCTTCTACATGTGGCTATCCAATTTTCCCAGCACCATTTATTGAATAGGGATTCTTTTCCCCTTTGTATGTTGTCTGCTTTGTCAAGGATCAGATGGCAATATGAGGATGGTTTTATAACTGGGTTCTCTGTTCTGATGCATTGGTTTATGTCTCTGTTCTTGTGCCAGTACCATGATGTTTTGGTTACTACAGCCTTGTAGCATAGCTTGAAGTCTGGTAAAGTGATGCCTCCCAATTTGTTCTTTTTGCTTAAGGTTGCTTTGGCTATTCAGGGTCTTTTCTGGTTCCATACAAAGTGTAGAATTATTTTTTCTAGATCCGTGAAAAATGACATGGTATTTTAATGGGGATTGCATTAAATCTGTAAATGACTTTGGGTAGCATAGACATTTTAACAATGTTGATTCTGCCGATCCATAAGCATATGTTTTTCCATTTGTTTACATCCTCTGCAATTTCCTTCCTCAGTGATTCATAATTCTCCTTGTAGAGGTCTTTCACCTCTTTAGTTAAATATATTCCTAGGTATTTTATTTTCTTTGTTGCTATTGTGAAAGGCATTGAGTCTTTGATTTGATTCTCAGCTTGATTGTTGGTGTATAGGAATGCTACTGATTTGTGTACATTGTTTTTATAACCTGAGACTTTGCTGAATTTATTTATCAAATCCAGGAGTCTCTTGGCAGAATGTTTGGGGTTTTCCAGACATAAGATCATATCATCAGCAAAGAATGATAGTTTGACTTCTTTCCCCATATGGATACTCTTGACTTCCTTCTTTCACCTGATTTCTCTGGCTAGCACTTCCAGCACTATGTTGAACAGAAGTGGTGACAGTGGGCAACCTTGTCTGATTCCAGTTCTAAGTGGGAATGCTTTCAATTTTTCCCCATTCAGTATGATGTTGGCTGTGGGTTTGTCCTATATGGCTTTTATAATTTTGAGGTATTTTCTATCTATGCCTATTTTGTTAAGAGTTCTTATCATAAAAGAAGAAGAAAGGCCTGAGCCCCACTGTCTGTGGAAGCCTCAGTGTCGTGGCTCAATTATCTCTCTTGATAACCATGGGTGGGGAGGGGAAGGGGAGGAAAAAAGTTTGTTTGGAGGAGTGGTAGCACTCTGGTAGTCTCTGACCCTCTCTCCAGGAGTTAGTCCATCCAGAATTTCTAGGCTGTGGAGTCACACAGATCACCCAGGACCCACTGGACCCCTGTGGCCCCTGCAGTCTGGGCCAAAGTTGGGAAATGTCTGTGTGGGAATGAGAGGACAACACCTGAGGAGTTCAAGCCCCCTGGGTAGGACAAAGGTGCATGGTGGGTAGAGAAGCAATATGGTGCCTGCTGTCCTGGCTTGGGTCTGTTGGGGCAGGAAGTGCCCCAGGGGGGCTAAGAACCTGGTGTCCTGTCCACAAGAAGTTCCCAGTTCACTGGTGGCAGCAGCCTCTGGACTTGTGTGGGCAGAAAGTCTCTCCAGCAGCTTGGGAACTCACCAACTGTCAGAGATGCAAGGGAGGGAGAAACAAACTGCTCCACCTACCCTTCTCACTGGACTCGAAGCCTCTAGGGGGTTGATCTTCGCTGATACCTTGCTCCTTGTTCTGCACTGCAACTTCTTCCCATGGAGTCTCCCAAAGGCTCTAGCACCATTCCTTCAGACCCACATCCAATCTATGTTTGTCTGTTTTTGTTTTTTTTTTTTTTTTCCTCTTTCATCTAAAACTTCTCCTTACTGAGATATTCTGGCAGCTAGTGTCTCTGGTCAGCCATCTTGTCCAGAACCATCCAACATCCTTATTTTCTTAATGTGAACACTTGGAGTAGTTGGGTCACTGCTCTCCCCCAGCTTTGGTTCACCAAGGTGTGGATGCTTCTTATTTTCCTTTGACAGAGGGGTACATATTTTTATAATTTTTTAGAAAGCATTTTGCTAACAATAGGGAAGAGCTGTCACTACATTTTATTGCACTATTCATTTCTACTTAAAATTTCTGATTGAAAACTACACACCTGGTCTCTCAATCAGATTTCACTAATCTTTTGTTATGGCTCATTGAATTCATTCAACTAACATTTACTGAGTACCTATTTTGTTTCAGGCTCTGTGATGAGTTAGGTGAGAAAGTTTCAGTTTCTGTCTTGGAGGTATTCACCAATCATTATGTAGTAACTGGAGAAATGTTTTGTAGTTGGGGTGCCTCCCCTTCAATGATTTCATCACAAGCCATGTTTGTACTGCCATGTTATGGAAAATACCCAAAGTGGTGCATGGCCTGAGCAGAGCATAGTACCTCAAACTTTCGGCCACTGTCATTGGTCTTATGGGTCAGTGCATGGCCCAAAGTTGGCCAGTCTTTCCTGGATTGAAACTGGTAAAGAAAAGATCTTTTTTCTCTCAGGTTACATGCCTTTAAGAATGTAAACCTGCAACCACCAGTTTTCCTGCTTTTGGTCTCATGGAGAAGACTCATTTTTTTTTTTAAATGTAAATTTTGTTTTTATTTATTATTTATTTTTTTTCTGAGACAGAGTCTTGCTCTGTTGCCTGGGCTAGAGTGCCGTGGCATCAGGCTACCTCACAGCAACCTCAAACTCTGGGGCTCAAGCAATTCTTCTCCCTCAGCCTCCCAATTAGCTGGGACTACAGGCATGCGCCACCATGCCTGGCTGTTTTTTTCTATATATTTTTAGTTGTCCAGCTAATTTCTTTCTATTTTTGGTAGAGACGGGTTCTCACTCTTGCTCAGGCTGCTCTTGAACTCCTGACCTTGAGCGATCCCCCCGCCTCGGCCTCCCAGAGTGCTAGGATTAGAGGCATGAGTCACCACGCCGGGCCGAGAAGACTCATTTTAGTGGAAGAAAGTGATGCCCACATGCAGAGAGAAATAGAAGAGATGGACGGTCCTGACAATGTTCAAGTCCAAAGATGGAGTCGCTGCAGAGGACGGCCCCACTCCATCCTCCCCAAGGATTGTCTATGTGAACCAATAGAGTCCCCCTTTGATTAGATTAGTTTCGTTCAGTTCTGTTACTTGTAACCAGAGAATTCTAAGACTCTATAAGAAATCTTTATGGAACAATAAAGAAGCTGCCAAAACTCAGTTTTATAAAATTAGGGCGGTCTTCACAGAGGTGAAGACAACCAAGCTTTGTCTTTAGAGATGAGGAGGGGTTCCAAAGGAGGATGAAAAGAAGGACGTTTCTGGGAGGCAAAGGAGAGTATAGTGCATTTGGGTAGAAAACGAAGTAGTATGATATGGGGAAAGACAAGAATGGAAAAGTTGGCACAACTTCAATCCCAAGGGGATTTCCTTGAATGCTTTGTTGTGGAGTTTGGGCTTTGTCCTATAAGCAATGATTGGGAAGTCACTAAAGGATTTTAAGGAGGGTTATGATATGGTCAGATTAATATTTTATAAAGATAATTGGTTCACAATGGGGGTTATTAAGAAAAGGGAAAGAAATCAGAGAGTCCAGATAGGCTACTGAAGTAAACATGGTAAGAAATGATGAAGACCTAAAAAATGGCTCTGAGGGGATGGATCTTAGAGTCAGGATGTGATCTAGAGGATTTGGTGCCTTGTACAGGAGAGGAAGGGAAGGAGGCAGTGGGAGAAAATGCCTTGGCTTCTGACTGAGATGACCAGATGGATGGGTGGAGGCACTGTTAACCAAGAAGGAAGGGCAGGTTCTAGGGGTGAGGATAGATTCCATTAGTATAACTGATGCCCACGGAACGTCTGCTTGGGGATGTCTAATAGACAAGAAGAAGTAGTGGTGTGCTGCTCAGCAGTGAAGTCAGAGCTGATGATACAAATTTGTAAGTCATTGTTAGAGTGGTGAGGCCAGATATGGAGGCCTAGAAAATTCCTGGGGTAGTATTACTTCCTAAAAGAGCCCTGGATAAGTATTTTTCATACTGAGTTAATTTATCCATCAATTGCAATACAATACTTACAATAAACAGAAAGTATCAACATCTTAATGTTATTGGTATAATAACAGCCAATGCAAAACACAAACCATATTTTATTTTAAGGAAAGGTGAACATTGCCAACTCATTTATCTGCTTGCCCAGCTATCTATCTTTTTTTATTGTTATTTTTAACAGCATCCTCATTCACTTCTAAGGTTGCCTTGATATTTGCCTCCTTTATTTATGTATTTATTTTTTTGCTCTGCTAACTCTGCTTAAGTGGCTTTCCTAAGTGCATATGTAGTTCTCCAAAAATACTCAGGTGGATAATTTAGAGCCTTGAGAGTCTGCAGAAGGCTCTAAAGAAGCATGCCTTGTGATCAGTTGAGAGCTCTTTCATCTGGTGAGAGCTCTTTTTTTTTTTCTTTTTTTGAGACAGAGTCTGGCTCTGTTGCCCTGGCTAGAGTGCCATGGCGTCAGCCTAGCTCACAGTAACCTTAAACTCCTGGGCTTCAGCAATCCTCCTGCCTCAGCCTCCCGAATAGCTTGGGACTACAGGTATGTGCCACCATGCCCAGCTAATTTTTTCTATATATATATTTTTAGTCATCCAGATAATTTCTTTCTACTTTTTAGCAGAGATGGGGTCTCGCTCTTGCTCAGGCTGGTCTCGAACTCCTGACCTTGAGTGATCCACCAGCCTTGGCCTCCCAGAGTGCTAGGATTACAGGCGTGAGCCACTGTGCCCAGCCTGTTGAGAGCTCTTAATGTTTATTGTTAAGGATGTTCCAGGAGATACTGAGTTGTCTTTATAAAAATCAACAATGGAAATATTTCCTAAGCTGCTTTTCTGCTTTTGGGCTGAGCCACCTTCAATTTGTGTGTGTGTCTCTCTCTTTCTCTCTCTCACTCCTTTTGCTAGTGGATTTGTGAAAACTTTTTTTAGCTGTTTGCAAGCTTTTTCCAGTGATGGAGGTTAGACAATCATACACGCCAACTATAGCATAGCTACTTCTTTCTCCTTTAAAAACCTGGGTTTGAAGGGAAACATGTATCTTTGGGAGAGATAATTAACTAACTGAGAGCCAGGAGACCTGTGTGTTAACATCAACTTTATCTTTTATGACTTTATAGTTTCGGATTATTATTTAACGTCTTTATGCTTTAGTTTTTGCATCTGGAAAAGTTCTACCCTCTTATAAGGTTAGTGTGAGAACGAACACCCATCATATATGGGAGTCCGTTGCATTTTTCAGCAAGCCTCTGAAAGAATGTATGGCAATATGCTTAGCTACAACTAACTAAAAGCCACTTGTACCCATTTCTCTTTGTGAAGATTAAACAAAAATGAGATAAATGAAAACAGCCCAGTGCTTGGCTCATAGTGGGTGCTCAGTAAAATTGCAATTCTCGATGCTTCCCTTTCTCCATCTCTTCCTGCTTCACTCCCTTCTTGCCTTCCTTCTTTTATACCTTCTTACCTTAAGATGCTTTTAGTTTGTTTTTGCTGACTTGTTTAGACTTGGTTGAACAATTTTCAGGAGCAAGACCTTATTTAATATTCTGGGATAATTGATTTTGTGATAATACAAAACCAGATATGGGACCACGTCAACATGCTTTAGGGGATATTTATGTTGGTTATTCTAGAGAACAAACAAGCTAACAGCTCAACTATTACAGGCAAAAAGCAAAGTGAAGGCCCTAAATCCTTGAGAAGATTCTAAGTAGGGAAGCCCACGGTGGTCACAGCCACACTGATTAAAGGGTTGGTGGTTTGGATTTGACTTAAGCTGTTTTCCTGATAACTTAGTGCTGATGGAGACAAAAGGTTGTGTCAGACTTAAGCTTCCTCTTAAGAGGACTTTGGCTTGTCTCAATTTTTTAAAATGCCTGTATTCTCTCTCCCTTGACATTGCAGAGTAATTTGTAATTCTAATGTTATTACACATTCTCTCAAGTTTTTAAAAACAGGCATGTTGTTATTAGTAAGGAGAGATGTTTGGAGTACTCTCCAATAAATTAGTCATCAAGATGTCCTGAGTGGAGGTAACTTTGTGGATGTCTTGAATATCTTTAGGCTTCAGAGCAGAATTTAAACTACAAAACGTAGGCCAGAGTTGATCTCTACAACCGCCACTCATAGAGCCCCAGTGATAGAGGCTTTGCTGTGTATCTGTGTATGTGTCTGCCGAGGCCCTCCCTCCTCACACGCGCCCACCCCGACACAAGAAAAAGTGTCAATCAACCTCAAGCCATGTTCAACTACAACTGTTTGCCTCGTATGGATTATATGGCTTAAATTTTGTTTTGTCAAGAAAAGGAAGATTCTCTTATACAGAAAAGGATTTTACATTTTGTCAGTTTTAAACAAAAGATGGACTTCTTTCTTTAATATAAGAATAAATGACAGTGTAGAGAGTTGAGCCCTGAAGTCCAACCAAGTCATTGGGCACTTTTCCCCCAGTCCCCGGAGGAAGACAATTTTCTACACAGGCAGATTATGAAGGGCTGACTGATGCGTGGCTAGGAACAGAGACCTCCAGAAGGCTCAGGGGAGCCTGCCAGAGGCTGCTGGCCCGGCCAAGGGACTGTCTGCCTGAGCCGGGAAGCCCCAGCCTGCTGCAGAGCTGTTGTAATCAATCTTCTTCCCCTCCTTCCACCCCCAGACATTTTTCTAGAGGTTGAGGAAAATACCTTCAGTGAAGCCCTGGAACTTTCAGGCACCCCGTTTCCATATTTTCCTGAGATGATTCCACAGGCAAGTGGAGACCATGTCATTGCGCCAACCCCTACAGGAGAGAACATCTTGAAAGTTGCTCGTGCAAATTGGGATCAAAAGTGTGAGGGCGGTGGTGGTGTTTAAAAGGAATTTGGTTAGTTATAGGGAAAAGCTGGCCAGATAAATGAGTTAATACCAGCATACATCTTTCCATTACAATTCAGGGACTTACAAATTGTGTTTCATTCTTTTATTAACCAGTTAAATATGCACTGTCAGTTCGTGGGAGCGGGCCACATAAACAAGCCTGAAAATGTGGCTTATCCATGATTTTTTGATGTCCAAAATTCATGGTTTTTTTTTTTTTTTTATGCTCCTCTACTTGCACAAAAATCCAGTGCTTTGCTTATCTATTCGTATCCTTATGTGGTCTCTGGCACATGGCAGGAGCACATGCCTAGTACATAATAAACAATGAGTGGTAGCAATAGTAATGATTATTGTTATTGTTGAATTTTTATCTTTTTCCCCCTTACCCAGCATTTTCTTACTCATGTGAACCTCTGTTCCACAGGAAGAAAATTATCTCTGGAAACTTTTGATAAATAAACCTGAAAATGTGGCTTATTCGTGTTTTTCTACCACCCAAATTTCTAATGTACATGTTGTATATATATTTTTTTCTCTCTGAAAGCATTAGCTTTACCTACACAAAACACGTAGTGCCCAGTTTGTTAGTTATTGTTGAATTTCCCATCTCTAACTCAGTGCCAGGCCCAGACTAGCAGATATAGATGTATATATCCATGATTTTTTGAAAAGGCTGTCATAGTCCACTCAAAGATACATGAAAAATTAGTTTATTCATTGATTCTTCCCTTCATTTTGCATGCATTTTTTGAACATCTGCTGAGTATAGCTTATATACTAGTTACAATTTACAACTCTTCTTGGCTTTCATCAGTGATCTCTGCAGGCTAAATACATACACATTTGATTCTGCTGCAGTCTCTGGAACTCTGAGTTCTTATAATCCCTGTGTTAATTACGGACATTTAGGAAAGCATTTCAGTAACACTTTTTTTAGAATCAATGATTCTCTTATTGTTAAAAATACTCAGTAAATTTGAGTTTGAAGATTACCTATTTTATGGTAGAGCTCTGGCAGCTGTACCTCCACCTTCTCTCTCTGGAAAAGATGGTACTCAGCTTGTTCACAGACTGGTGGGATCATATTGAACTGTCTTGCTACAGAATAGGCTTCCTAGGGAGAAATGAAATTGCAACCGAATGTATACTGATCGGAAGTAGGCATCACTGTGATTTGTATGCATGCAAAATATTCCCTTTAGTGAAACCAGTACAAACCAGGAAACATGTAGGATGCCAAATAATAAGCAAAGTTGTGACCACCAATTTTACAAACAGCAGTACCAAATACGGGAAATACTTATTATTCTTTGGGAGGATTTGGACTGAGTAAAGTCTAGAGCCAATTAGTCAAAGTATGAATTATGGACTATGATAAAGAAAATGTGGTTTGACTATTTTTAGGTTCCTAAAGAAATAAGACTTAGACTAACCTATAAAAGTGATCTGTAATTATCATGTTATAAACAATATAGTTATTAGTTAATATAATTTTTTAATAAGAAAACTAGAGTCCTCTGTTCATATATCTCATTAGCTGTAAAATTCTCTTTACCCTCTTGCCATCGAAGAACATGCTAAAACATTCCTGTTAGGGACCTATACACTCCCTGTTGTATTTTGAACTGATGAGCTCCAGCTCCAATATCCATCTCTACAATGACGAATTGATCATAGAATTCCAGTGTCACAGTGATTGTGAGAAAGGTTTGCAAAAGATTTTGCAATTTGTGCATGACATCTGAAAAACAATAGCAAGGTGCTCAATAGTCATTTTAAAATAGAAATTAAATTACCATGATCTCCATAGCGCTCCACCTTGACGTGCCCCAGTACATTGCCATGCCTTGGTTTATCACATGTGTCATGGCTCGAACAATTTCTATGGAAGGCCAAACAGACAGCATTTTATGAGTTTCTCTACTTTTCAAAATTATGTTTTTTCCCCCTCTCCCCAAAGCTTAGAAGTTTAATGCAATTATTTGTTTGATTAATATAATTACTTTGACATTGGTGACAACATACTAGTCTGACATGAAATATTGATGGTTTGGAGGCTGGTGGTACTTTTGAGTAAACTGACATTCCATTTTCAATTTGCAGCAACAATACTAAATGATACCATAATGACCACTTTAAGTTCTTCTTTTACTTTATCACTTGATGGTTCCTGGCCTTATCAAGAATACATGATTAACCTCTTTCAGAACTTGGGCACGTGGCTCACTAAAGTGAGAAGGAAGAGAAAGCGTTTGCTTGGATTTTGCAGAATGTAAGGTCATTGAGGGTGGAAGGCCTGTCTTTGCATGTTGGATTTGCAGAGCTGGCCCTCACACGGAGTGGCTGTTTAATAGAGGTGACTCAATAACAATATGTTTAGCAGAAAGACAAACATATTAAATGCTGAACAAACAGCTGAAACCACAGTGGCTCACAGCCTGCAATGACACACCCTGTCCTTGATCACTTTGAACAAAATTTTGTCGTAAGACACCCATGTAATTGATTTCCCTGGGCCTGCTCAGGGTCCCACCCAGTGTGCTCATCAGCCTCTTGCAGCCTGACATCACATTTCCTAAACAGGAAACTGAACCCCCCTTCCCAGGGGGTAGAGGTGAGCTAATCTTGGCACCAGCCAAATGTGATGCACAACCAGAGAGCAAGGAGAGCCTCAAGTTCAATTTAGTGAAAATTCACAGACAGGGCTGGATTTCTGCTACAGAGCAGGTCGGCTGAGCACCCAGGATGTCAGGTCATCTAACATTTTCAAGGCGTCACAGGCCTCGGGCTTCTCTGTGTCCCAGGAAAACCTGTCCGTTAAGTGTCCTTTAGAAGGACCAAATCTTTTCTCAAAGTAGAGTTGAGGTCGATGTATTCTTATTTTTATTTCTCATGAGCAGGCACTGTCTAAATTGATAGGGGACAGCATTTGGAATGAGATGGGCAGGGTTAGGGTCTTAGCTTCTTTTCTTGTTTGGCTTACATAAGCTATTTTGAATTGCCCTTGATTTCTGTTTAGAACTGCTGGTCCACCCCCTGGGCTGCAGCCCAGTATGGTCTGTGGCCTGTTAGGAAAATAGGGCTGCACATCACCACCTGAATTACCCTCAAGGCCCCCCCAGATACCCTCTCCTCGCCCCCACCCCCATTCGTGGAAAAATTGTCTTTTATGAAACTGGTCTCTGGTGCCAAAAAGGTTAGGGACCGCTGGGAAGATGGGAATGCTTTCATTCACCATTGTCTGTTCAAAAATAAAGGTACAATTTGGTTTATAAGCAAATATTTTTCTTTCTTGAAGAAAGACTCCCAAATGTCAAATTATTACTCAGCAACTAAAACTGTGAAGTTCATTCTCTTTTTATAAAACGAATGTGATTTTTTAAAAAGTACAAGGAACTGTTTTTCTTCTCTTTTGTTATACAAATGGAGATGAGTGCCTTTGATAAACCTTTCTGGAAGTTGAAGACAATTCTCTGAATCTCTGCCCCAGATGCCTTCTCTACTTGGACATCCTGCCATTCACCACTTCCTTTCTCTTCACGCCTTTTCTTCCTGACCTGGGGGGCCATCTGATCAGCTGTGTTTCTTAGGTGTCCGCTGTTCTGGGTGCTGGAGATACTGCGGTGAATCAAGCATGTCGGTAAACACTGAAGAGGTGAACAGAGAATAAACTGAGCCTGGACTTTCCCTCTGTCTCTGCAATCAAGTAAGATGAGCACAGAATACTTTCCGGTGGCTTGGCCATGTGGAGTCCCTTAAAGGTCTTGACAAGGGTAATTCAGGCAGAGGGAGGTTGTGCCTCCTCCTGTACATGGATTCACTTATTCACCACGCATGTATTAGAAGCTTAATATTTGCCGGGCACTGTGCCAGTTGCTGGGTTCATCTGTGAGGAAAGCAGACACAAAGTTCCTAGACTCAGGGAGTTAGAATTGAGTGGGGATGATGGAGAAGTAAACAACTGAATAATTACAAAATGTGAAGTGTTACAAAGAAAACAAATAGGAAGCTGAGACAGAAAGTGAAAGGGAAGCCCTACTTAGTTAGAGCAAGGAAAGTCTCACTGAGGAGTAATATTTAGGCATTTAAAAAAAAAAAAAGAGCAAGCCATGTGAAGAACATCAGAAGAGCTTTATACACAAATGGCACAGCGTGTGCAAAGGCCCTGAGGCAGGACAGAGCTTAGTGAGTTCCAGCAATTGGGAGGAAGCCATTGTGGTGGGAGCCTAGTAAGGAAGGAGGACAGGGGTACAAAATGAAGTTGGCAGAGGGAAAACCACATTATTTATATGTTATTCAAAGTTTAGTGGGTCTCCAGTAAGACTGATAGCTAAGAGAAAATTAAAAAAAAGTTTAATGAGGTCATTAACTTTTTTTAGGTAAGGGAATGATAGGATATCATTTACATTTCAGAACACTTTCTCTGACTGTGCTGTGGAGAATCGGCAGTGAAGGGAAGGACTGGGGGGAGCGGAAAGGTCTTTAGGAAGGTATTGCAGTATTGCAAGCAGGAGACCAGGGTGACCTGGAATGGGGTGGGGGTAGCAAAGATAGAAAGACATGGATAGATACAAAATATATAATATATTTTGGAGGTAGAATGCACAGTACTTCCAGGTGAACTGAGCGTGGAAGTAAGGGAAAGGGAGGAGTCAAGGCTGTCTCCCACATACCTGGCCATTTACAGAGATGAGGGAAGACATTTCTGAGGGAAGACATTTCTGAGGGAAGGAAAATCAAGGGCTCTTCTTTGGACATGCAAAAAATGGAGATGCATGTGGGTTACTAAAGGGGAGGTGCTGACTTGATGTAGTTGGATAAATGACACAGTGAGTGATCTGGGCCGGAGGTGGTGTATTAATTACCAGTCTGTTGATTATATTTAAATTCATGAAAATGGATGACCCTATGTACGAAAAGTCTATAGAGAGAAAAGAGAAAAGGTTCTAATTGCTAGCACAGGATTGGAGAGGGGACCCCGTTCAGGGTGCTGGGTGGCCAGTGGCAGGAAGCCAGTGGGGAGGGATGTGTTGGAACCAAGAGCAGAGGGTACTTCAAGGAGCTGCACCCACCGGGTGGACACTGTGAACATTCATGCCAGAGGGGCACAAAATGGTCTCCACTGGATCTGGCCACATGTAGGGAGGGCACTGCAGACCCTGAGAAGAGCAGTTTCAGTGTCGGTGGTGTGATGGAACCAAGGCCCGGCTGGAGCCAGTGGAGGATTGGGAGGTGGAAGGGGAGATTTAGAGACAACCTGGGTAGGTGACTCTTTCAACAAGTTTGGAAGTGAGTGGAGCAGAGAAACAGGACAGTGGCTGAAGGGGCTTCAGGACCAAAGGAGAGTTTTAATTTAAAGATGGCAGATGTAAGGGTAATGCTATATGTTACTGGAAATGATCTAGAAAGAGAGTAATTGATGATACAGACTAGGGGGTTGGGAAGGAAGGGGGAGAGAGACTTGATAAACTGAGATAGGGTGAGGAGACACCTGGGGCAGGAAGGACACTTCTATCGAGATGGCGGGACCAGATGGGTTTGTAGAACTCATCATGGAAGGACACGGGAGCTCAGGTTTGAGGAGCTCTTGTCTCGATAAACTATGACTCAAGTGACAAGGAGGTGGGTGTGAGAAGTGAGGAGAGCCTCTGCGAGACACGCCAGTGCCCCAGGTCCTTTAGTTGCTGGTAAACAAATCAGTTGCCAAACTGATTTGTTTGGCCTTTGACTCTGGAGACAAGGGCTTGGCGGAATAGGGAAAGAACCCCAGGAATTCCTGTCCTTGGAGGAGGCTGCGACCCCAAAAGCAGGGAGAAACTGCAGGAGAACTGAGAGGCCACAGTTGGAGATTCATGTTGCCACAAATTAAAATTTAATTCATATTAAATTAGTTTTCTTAATATCAGAGAAAAATTCCTTCAAATAACCATATTGATGGCTGAGGTGGGTTTTTACATGATTCCAACATGTACGGACACTAGAGGGCAGCATTGTTAAAAGAAAAAAGTCACTGAACTCTAGATACTATTGTTTTACGCGGGGATCGTGGGCATGCGTTTCAAAGCATCCTAGGCACAGCAAGGATTCTGAGTGGGGAAAAGGGCGTTAGAAAGATCATTTAGTGCATTGCATTCACCTGCCTCTGGGAAAGGACACTCAGACAAATGTGATTGAATCTGATGACCCAGGAGTGTGACTTCCCCGCCCACACTCCTTCCCTAATTTTTCAGACACCTCAGCCCCACTGGTTCTCATCCCTGACTGCATGTTAGAAACACCTGGAGGGGCTTTAAAAACTGCCCATGTCTGGGTTCCACTGAAGATCTATTATATCAGAATCTCTGGGGGTGAGGCCCCAGCATTGATGATATTTTAAAAACTCATCTTAGATGATTTTAGTGTGCAACGAGGGTTAGAACCAACATGCTTGTCTACACCAACGGTCTCGAAGTGTAGACCCCAAAACAGCAGCATCAGCAGCACCCGGGAATTTGTCACAAGTGCAAATCCTTGGGCCTCATCGCAGATCTAGTAAATTACATATTCTGGGAGTGGGCAGCCCAGCAGTTGGTTTTAAGCAGTCCTCCAAGCAACGCTGATGCTAAGGTTTGAGAACCACTGCTTTCTACCATTTCCAAGTTAGCCGTTTCAGTGGGTATAAACTTCCTCCCTCATTTCCTCTTCTGCTCTTTCATCTAATCGAAACGCTTCATACTCTAATCTTTACTTTAGTTATTTGTCTTACTACCTATGCAAACAGATCGTTGCTATGATATGCATGTACGTGCGCGCACGCACCCACTTTGGTATACATCAGAAGAATCACTAGGGAATTTGATAAAAATACAGAGGTCCAGGTCCTAGCCTCCTTCAATGAACCAGGGCTTTTGTATTTTTTATTAGCTCTCAAATCACAAAGTTTGAGAAAAACTGTCTAAACTGTCAAAAGACTTTGTTTATCCTCCCTCTGTGCTCCTTTCCAGGTTGAAATGATCATTATTCTTTCAGCTGGTGATGCCTCCCCAGGGCCCACAGGCCACAGGCAGCTGGTTCGCTTACTCCCTCACTCTCAGCACACAGAGGGTTCTCCATAAATGCTGCAGGTCACTTTTGCTTCTTGGAGTGTTTTATTCCCATCTATAAAGTGACGGTGATACTGATCTTGCGGAATTCTTTCAAAGGTTGATATGGGATAATGTGTGTAAACTAATTCGTGAATCTGAAAGAGTAACACAAACTGAGTAAGAATCAGAATGGGGCCCTGGTTGTTTCTTCTTAAACAGGCCCAGCTTCTAACATTTTAGTGACATTTTTCTTTCAGTAAGTAGGTCATTTATGTTTTAAAATATGCATTTTATGCCAAAGGAATTAATACAACTATTTCTTTTGAGTGAAAACATTTTTGTTGATAAATATTTAAATTTTTTTAATTGGACCTCATGCCAAAAAAATGATAGCTCACACTAAACCCTTTTTCGTGGGAAATGTTCCCTAGAACTTTGAAAGGTGTAAGCAAATAGTTACCCTGCATGAACAATAAACCACTACAAAATAAAACACTAGAAATTAGTGTTTTGATCAAATAAAATGTACCCAAATAAAATTAATCTGTTTATAGAGAAAAAAATGATATAACCAAAAAAACTTTAGAGACAGTTTAATGCGGTTTACTCTTACTCTATATGAGGAATTGTTTTAAGGCATAATTAAAAGCTTGCTTATTATTAAGAATTATAAATATTTCAAATATGTTTGCAAAGTGCTGAAAATGAACACAAAAAATAATCGTATTATGTAGTGGAATTATTTGTAATTTTATTCTAAATTTTCAGAGTTTCCTGTAAATATGTGTTATTATACCTTTATAACATAAAAAAGAAAGATTACCAAGCAAAGGCACCACTTTAAACACTAACATGTTATAGGTTTAACCAAATTGAATTGCTGTTTTTAGAGGCCAAAAATGGTTGAATATTGGCGATGTCATAGAGTTCAACCTAACTGATATCAGATCCTTTCTTTTTTTTTTATTTTTGAAGAGGCAAGGATCAGGGAGGAGGCTGGGACACTGGTATAATGCAGGAACTTGGTTTCATCAAAGGAGTTGCTGCAAATACTAACAAAAGATAGGTCTACACCTGGGCATGATATTTACTTCAAGCCACCTGTTTGTTATTTATCTACCTCCGTTTCATTTACTTATTTAACTTCAGAAGGTTGTGGTGGTGGTGGTTTATAATTGTGTCTCTTTGTGCACAGAGATTTCCTCTTGTATCTTTATCAGTCTTTCATCTCTGGGCTGTGGAGAATCCTCTCTCAGTGCTCAGCTTAGTGCCTGGAGATAGAAGACTATCATGTCTCACAGAACTGGAAAACTTATACCCATAAATGAAGTGATGACATGTTTAGTGTGGACCACCAGTCAAAGGCCTTAAAAGTTTGCTGACTGAGGAGAACCTGGCTCTATTGTCGTACAGAGCAGGCACCAGGATTCAGTAGACATTTGGGTTTTTTCCCTTGTCACTGTCACTGACTTTGGACACATCTTCCGACATTGCTGGATCTCAATTTCTTCAATGCAAATGAGCAGGCTGATATTAACTGAGCACATACAGAGTCTTTACAATAACTGCTTAGGTGGGTAATATTTTAACCCCAAGGTTATTGGTGAAGAACCTAAGACTCAGAAAGACACTTGAGCAAGGTCTCATTAGATAGTGTGTAAGGCCACATCCAGCTTTGAAGCTCTGTGATTGGTCATTTTGGGAGGCTTTGTGTATAGTACATTGAGGGAGAAGGTGGTTGGTTTAGAGATAGAAAAATAGCAGGACATTTACTTAATTGACCCCATTGTGTATTTGTGAACACACAATGTCTTGTATTTGTTTATATGTATCCATCCCTTTGCATTTAAGATGCTTATGGCTATAGTTCATAATGTGTATAAATGACTTGGGAAATATGAACTATCTTTTGCTTCCTTGAAGAAAGGCCTCAAATCTTATGACTTTTTTTAAAACAGAGCCAAAAAAGGGCTTATGTCTCTGACCTGTCAAAGCTTAGGGAAAGAGTGTTCTTCACAAGACAATTAACAGAGAATAGACTTTTTGGATCAGGGCATTGGCCAAAATGATTTGGAATCAGAACAGAACAGATTTAAGAGACTGGAAAGGAATTCATGTACTGAGCCAAGTCAGTGAAACCTCTCCTATCTGGAGAAGTTGAACCTGTTTAAAATTTTGACCCAAGAATGCAGCTTTATATCTCCAAGGGCCATGCACAGTTTTCCACTCTGAAACTACTCTGAAAGAAAGAGCCTCATAAAGAGCACATGGTCCTTAATCTCTCTGTTCTGTCACACGCTGGTTTTTCCTTAACCCTAAACAGTTTGAAGTGAGCCTTTGATAGTGCCCAAATGTGATTTCTGAACCTTATTCTGAAATGTGAAATAGGTTATTGAAATGGGACCTTTTTAATCTCACTTTTCACTAAAGTCCAAAGACCCTGAACAAAAAAAAAATAAGTTGTTGTTAAGTACTCCTAAATTCCAAAGTGAAGTGCTAGACCGCCTATGTAGGACACCATAGTGAAAAAAGTTTGGCCATCTTTAGCCCAACACCCACCTTAAAAGACTAAATAAGTGGAAAAAAACTTTTAGAACTGATAAACAAATTCAGTAAAGTTGCAGGATCCAAAATCAACATATAAAAATCTGTAGCATGTCTATACACCAATAACAAACTAACTGAAAAAGAAATAAAGAAGCAATCCCATTTACAATAGCCACAAAAAATAAAATTCCTAGGAATACATTTAACTAAGGAAGTAAAAGATCTGTACAATGAAAATTATAAAACTGATGAAAGAAATTGAAGAGGACATACACACAAAACAATAACATCCTATGATCATGGATTGGAAAAATTATTATTGTTAAAATGATCACACTACCCAAAGTGATCTATGAATTCAATGCAATCTCTATCAAAATACGCATGACATTCTTCACAGAAATAGAGAAAACAATCCTAAAATTCATATGGAACCACAAAAGATCCTAAATAGCCAAAACAACATTGAGTAAAAAGAACAAAGGTGGAGGCATGACACTATCTGACTGCAAAAAATACTGCAAAGCTGTTGTAACTACAACAGCATGGTACTGGTATGAAATCAGACACACAGGCTGGTGAAATAGACTAGAGAACCCAGAAATAAAAATACATGTATTTATAGCCAACTGATTTTTGACAAAGGTGCCAAGAACACTCACTGGGGAAAGGACAATCTCTTCAATAAATGGTGCTGAGAAAACTGGATATCCATATTCAGAAGAACGAAACTAGACCTCTATTTCTCACTGTATACAAAAATCAACTCAAAATGGATTCCAAACATAAATATAAGACCTGAAACTATGAAACTACTAGACGAAAACATAGAGGAAATGCTTTAGGACATTGATCTGGGCAAAGATTTTATGGAGAAGACCTCAAAAGCACAAGCAACAAAAGCAAAAATAGACAAATGGGATTATATCAAACTGAAAAGCTTATGCACAGCAAAAGAAACAATCTACAGAATGGGAGCAAATATTTATGAAGTATTCATCTGACAAGAAACTAATTTCCAGAATATATAAGGAACGCAAGCAACTCAGCAACAAAAAACCAAAGAATCCAATTAAAAATTGGCAAATTGTCTGAACAGACATTTCTCAAAAGAAGACATAAAATTGGCCAACAAGCATATGAAAAAATGCTCAACATCACTATCATCAGGAAAATGCAAATCAAAACCATAGTGAGATATCATCTCACTCCAGTTAGAATGGCTTACAAAAAAGACAAAAAATAATAAATGTTGGCAAGGATGCTGAGAAAAAGGAACTGTTATATACTGTTAGTGGGAATGTAAATGAGTATAGCTGTTAGGTAGATAGTGAGGGATTCCGGGACTCCTAGGGACGAAAGTGGGTGCTGTGGCCCTCGTCTTGGTCCTGTCCCACCCTAATCTCTCGAGCAACTGCCATACCTGGGGGAGGAGGGAATACTCTATGAATCTGCCAATCAGAACTTCGTGCACCAGCCACAAAAGAATGCAGAGGACTCTAGCCCACAGGCCAAGCAGCATAGGTACCAAATAGTCCGGAAAGAGACTTAGAACACCCCACATGTGCAGTAAGACTAAGGTCATGCAGCTCCCAACTGTCCAATGGAAGTGGTTCCATGTTGACATCTGAACCATGAGGGAGGTCCCTATCCAGGCACCATAAAACAAGACACAGACCATAACCAACTCCCTTTTTTTGTGCTCTTGTGTTTGTTCTTCCTTTGCTGCGACAATGGGTCTGGTCATCATTTGTGGCATATGTATCATGCTCTGTAAACATGTATCTTGCTCTTGCCCTGTAATCCTATCTTTCTCTCCTCAATAAACCTCATTTTTGTGCTTGCCTAATTTTGGTGTGTCTGGTCATTCTTCGGCCATGAGTGCACCAAGAACTGACATTTCAGACTAAAACCTGACACAGCCACTATAGAAAACAGTATGGAGGTTTCTCAAAAAACTGAAAATATAACTACCCCATGATTCAGCAATTCTACTACTGAGTATATAACCAAAGGAAAGGAAATCAGTAAGTTGAAAAGATATCTGCATTCCCAAGTTTATTGCAGCCTATTCACAATGACCAAGATGTGGAATCATCCTGAGTGTCCATCAACAGATGAATGATAAAGAAAATGTGGTATGTATACACAATGGAATACTATTTACTCACAGAAGAATGAAATCCTGTCATTTGTAGCAACATGGATGAGCCTGGGGGCCATTATGTTAAGTGAAATAAGCTGGGAACAGAAAGATAAATACTGCATGTTCTCACTCATATTTGGAAGCTAAATAAGTTGATTTCTTAGAAGTAGAGAATAGTGGTAACCAGAGGCTGGCAAGGGTAGAGGGTAGAAGGGTAGGGAGAGGTTGGTTAATGAATACAAAATTACAGCTAGATAGGAGGAAGAGGTTTTAGTGTTCTCTAGCACTACAGAGTGAATACAGTGAACAATTCTTTATTCTATATTTTCGAATAGCTAGGAGAGAGGGTTTTGAATGTTCCCAACACAAAGATATGATAAATGTTTGAAGTGATGGATATGTTCATTAACCTTTCTTCTTTTCTTCCCACCAGTGGCTCTCAGTCCTTTCCCAAGTAAATCCACTGGCTGCTTTGGCTTCCCAGGCTCTTTTTCTCACACCCCGCCTCCATACATAATAAAGTCCAGGCTCAGAAAGATGAAAACTTGATGAAGCCAGTGTCGAATTTTCCCTTTAAAACCAGCCACACCCACCAAACACCATGCTTAAACAAAATGAAGCCAAGTATCTTTTTCCCTTTCTCTTCAGCCACGTTCATATTTTATGCCCACACTTTTGCTTATGCTATTTGAAGCACAGAAAGGGTTAACAATGTCTGTATTAAGAAACAAGCCTTTAAGCATGTAAAAAAGAAATGTATTAGATAAAATACTAACTATAGAATAGTTTTCCAAATGTTCATTGAGTTTCTAAAAAATAAATTTGATCAAACCCCAGCAGTTCTACATGGCATCTGATTCTTCTATATTCATTATCAGCAGAACAGTTACTTTTATACTTGGAAGTTTTATACATCTGCCATTGCATTGTAGATATCTGACTCAAGTCTTAAATTTCTGATCTTTTCAATTGTATGAATGTCATCCTCATTGGTCAGACAGATAGATGTGAAATCTTGACATATAGCTTCTTATTCTGTTATCCTGTCTGGGGCTTTTTATTTATAAAACTATGTATTATCTTCTTGGAACAGGCTTTTAACTTTATTTCAAAAGGAATTCCATGTTGTGAATGAAAGAATAAAGCAAGCAACTTGGCAGAGGATTGATAAGAGCAAAAAAAAATTTACCCTAATGAGATTTTCTACTGGCAAATCCAGTTTCATGCTGCAACAGGAAGCAATCTTTATTGCTCCTTTAATAGTGTAGAGCTGGCCTTCCTTCCTGGCTCTGCCATGGGAGATGTCTGGAAGGAGATACTTTTTTACTCTTAATGATATTAAAATGTCTACTTAGCCAGTGCATCTCCCTGGCAGTCCTGATCCATTTTGGCTCTGAAGTGCTTACTTATATTGGTCAGATATCTGGTAACAAACCAAAAGGCAACTTTTAAACTTGACATGGTGGAGTGGAATGCTTTTCTCACCTTTTCAGCAGTGAGCTACCTGGTAAAGAGGAGCTTAACATTGTAAATATTAATGTTAATATTTTAAAACAAAGCATCTGTTGCTCTATATGTTAAAATGCGAGGCTGGCCCCCTAGTGGCTGGGCAGCTGCCACTGCAAGAGCCATTACAGAGGAGGCCGGCCTGTCTCCGTGGGTCTGTCCTGGGATGCCCCGTGCTCTTTTCCTTGTACCTGTGTCACCTTTCCACACACTGTCTGCTTGTATCTGGAGTCCTTAGGCTCTTTCTTTGGGGCTTTCCTCCTTGTTTTTGAGGCTCTTCCCCATTCCCCACCCAGTGCTGTCTATTTTCTCTTATTTCCTTCATTAGAATTTTCTGCTAAGAAGGGATTTAGCAAGATTTTTCGTGGTAAGACATGCTTCTACTACACGACCCACTAAAGTGGCCACCAAAACAAATGGTATTAGACAGCTTTGGGTTTGTCGTAAAAATGTATGCAAACTTTCTGTTCTATACCGTGATAAAGAATTCGCTTTAAAATAAAAATAATGTATTTCTTTATAAATCTTCGAGTAAAACTGACGTGGAAGGAAATGTCTCATGTTTACTCTGTGGCTTGTCCAACTCCCCTTCCCGCGTCCACACACACAAACACACCTCCTTTTGCTTCAGGGGAAACACAAGCCAGCCTGGTTGTGAGGCAAAGGGAAGCTGCAAGGGGTCAGTGACAGAAAAGGTGTAACCTATTGTCTTTCTTGGGGACGGGGCTTTCACCAGGCACAGAATCCTGGTTCAACCTAATCCTTAGTGGCCTGAACTTTTGTACACCTTCATGACACATTTTGTGTCACATTAATATGAAGGGTCTTCTATCTTCTGGGCTATTAAAAATAACAGTTAACATTATGTAGCCAGCACTCCTGTTCAATGTTCAAACCACTTTACATATATTAACTAATTTATTTCCCACAATAATCTTATCAAATAGGTTTATTATTGTTATTCTTATTTTGCATATGAGGAAACTAAGGCCCAATGAAGGTAAACAAATTGTTCAAGGTTACCCAGCTAATAAGCGATGGACAGGCGGTTTGTCTCTAGTCTGCTCTTGTCCACAGGGAACACCTCAGCAGGTTAGAGCTTGGCAGACTTGCAGGTATCGGGCAGAGTAGACCAGGAAGCCTGAATACAGCGTAACAGGTTGCATAGAAGGAATGAAATGTCAACTGTAGAACTTCTCGGAAAACCTACAGGAACCATGTTCTATTTCCTGAGGTCACTTACTTCATACAGGTGGCTGCCGAGTGTGTGTGACCACACGGCACTCCCTCCGAGACAGGGCAGTGTGGACAGTCCCTCATCCCTACTTGGCCTTCGTTGCTTTGCAACTTTCACACATGAACCTCTTTCAACGCAAGAAGTCCACAGGACAGATACAGAATGGTGGAGAAAGAGGCCATTAGTTCCCAAGTTTTCTTTCACTCCTGAACTACTGTCTACAATGTAAGGCAGGAAAAGGTAAGTGCTGAATAGAGGAAGAGGCACCATGCTGGACAGGTGAGAAAGAAGGAGTGCTTAATTCCAACTAAGATGATCAGGAAACACCACAGACCTAAGAGCAATGCTCTTCTAAACTTTTTATTATGCTTCCCAGTCAGTCAAACAGCAACAACAACAAAACCATAGAAGGCTTGTCAAAGATACACCAAATGGCCAGTTGGGAATAATCGCAGTAACAAAATAATGCTAACTATGAATTATAAATCACAGAATTGCTGAGTTCATATCGATATAAATGAATGGGGGTGGAGGGAAAGCTCTTTCTTACAGTAGAAGGCCAACCAAAGAAAAATGTAGAAAGTATGATGAAAACAGATAATCACCTTGGCAGGCACCACAGTGCTTGTTTGAGGCAGGAATCACTGATGAATTCTAAAGTTAAGCAGGCAAAATCGTGATGAGAAATAGGATATTTGCATATTTTCAAAGTATCTCCCCCAAAGATACTTATTAATTACTAAAGGAAAAAAATAGTAACTTTACAGTGGAGAAAGATGGCAACCATCACCTTAAAATCAAGTGATCGAAGTTAACATCAGAAATAACAGGAATAATAGACATTCTGCACTCCCTGGTATGGTGTACTGAGGACTCCACTTTATTTCTGTGGTCCTCCTGCCAAAAGTGCCTAACCTGAATTTAACCATAAGGAAGTATCTCAAAAACTCCAATTGAAGGACATTCTACAAAGTAACTAGCCAATAGTCTTTTAAAGTTTCAAAGTTATGAAAGAAAAGACAGACTGAGGAACTGGTCAAGTTTATAGGAGACTAGAGACACAGGATGACTAACTGCAACGTGTAATTTGACCAGGAAAGGATATTAGTGAGGCAGGTGATAGTTGGAGAAACATGAATAAGGCCCACAGGTTATATAATATTATTGTGTTAATGTTAATGTCCAGGTTTTGTTAATTGTACAATGATTATGGAAGATGTTAACATTTGGGGAATCTGGGTCAGAGGTAATAGGAATTTTTTGTTCTAATTTTGCTGCTTTTTGTATCTGAAATTATATAAGTGGAAAGGTTAAAAATAGACAAATAAAATATATACAATAAATAGAAACTGTATAAAGGATATAAAATAAATAGAAAGAGTAATGTTTTCTTCCCATCCTGCGGTGGAGTATCTGGCACAGCCCATGTGGCGTGCACTGAGGGAAGGCGTCTGGCTCTGCACAGCTTGTTTGGGAAGAGGCGGGTGGGGCTCAGGCGCTGATATGTTTCTGGAGGGATCTGGTGAGAGGCGGGTTGGCATGTGAT